>APFE031209912.1:0-36858 GCA_000404065.3 Pinus taeda
TTTTTCCCTATTACTATGATCATGAAACATATGTGAATTTTTGCATACACAGAAAGACAAAAACATGGTTCAGAATAACTTATTGTTCCATTAAACGACACAGGAATTCTACAACATAACACAGTCCTTCATTTCCACCTTCAAACAGCATAGGAACCAGGAACTCCACCAGCAATTTTTATTAGCAAAAAGTCTGAGATATACAATGCAACTCTTTTGAGAGAGCTTCACTACAACCGACCCTCAATACGTTCTATGAGGGGATATATATACAAAAATAGGATACAAAATATCTAGAGAGTCAGTTATTGTGTAATAAATTACACCACCAACTCTCTTACAAAAGTAAATGAAAGAAATAACTATAGCAGTTAATATTGATATGGCAACTGTCTTTCTGTCAGACAAATTTTGACTTTTTGGATCAACAAAGTTGGTTGTAGCTGTGTCTTTAAATCTGCGTTTGTTGAGCCTATTGTCTAAGTGCTTTGATGAGTCACTGTACTGATTCTTCCTGTGATACCTGTGTGCTTGATTCTTTGCTGACCTGTACTGTGACTGAGATCTGAATTTTGACAAAAAAGGAATAATATACTTGAATCACCTAGGCAGTACTTCCAGCATTGCCTGCCACCAATCAGTTGGAGGTAGTTGATGTCTCCTTATTTTTATGAGCGTTTCATCTGCTTTAGTATATATGTAGAAATTTGGAGGCACTTCAAACATATGATTAATCTCATGCTCAATGAAAAATAAATTCTCCAATTTATCATACAGAGACTGCCCAGAGGGAGGTCCTACTTCTTCTGCGGAGTTGGTGGATGCTGTAATCTGATTTTCAACATAATTGTTGATCCTTGTGATGTATTGCTCATATGACAGTAGTTATCCAGTACCAGTCACTAGGCTGGGTAATCCTTTATCTTGCAATGTTGTTATTTTTGCCCTCAAATAATCTATTTCTGCTTGCATATCATGACATTTTCTTTCCAGGGTCTGTGTGAAATTTCTTAAGGTCAGCACTTTCTTAGCTGTTAGGATAGTGTCTGTTCGACTACGTATATCGAGTGCTGCCAATTCTTCCTTTGTGTGAGTATTCAAGAGGTGTATCATCTTATTAGCCTGCTTAGGCAAAATTCCCAGTGCTGTTCTGGCCTTCTGTATTTCAACATGAGTTATGCCTATTAATTCAATTTGCTCATATATTGCCTGTATTGACCTCCATTGGTCATGGATTGATTGGCCAATTTTGGCCCATATAATCTTCTTGATCTCAGCCAGAGTTTTTCCCAGAAGCAGTTCTTTTCCTAAGGCCTTCACTCTGGTCTCTAAGGCTTTTATCTCCCTTTGCTTCTCTGCCACTGTCATTTTGGACTTATCATAGCTGGCCTCTAGCTTGGCCAGTCTTTCTTTGGCTTCATTAATTTCTGTCACTTGAACTTCAAGTTCCTTGACAGCTTTCATTAAGTCCTCCATGCTCATACTTGATTCTGGTGCTGTTGTTGTTGTTGTTGTTGCTTCTGTAGCTAATGTGGCTGTTGTAGGTGTTGGAATGGCAGGAGCGGCCGCTGCTGCTTGTGTAGGAGGAGCAGGGCCAAGAGTTGTAGAAGTTTGAGGGGGTTGGGAGGTTGACTCCCCTTGCTTGTCCTGCAATGCCTTTTCCAATTCTTCTTCCATCTGTAGTATTCTTTGATTCATCTTCAGAAGCAGATCCATGGTCTCATCAACTTGCTTTTCCTGTGCAAGTTCTGATGTTTGAGGGTGAATGGTCGGAGGCAGCTTCACCTGTTTTCTAAGTGCAGTAATGTCATCCTCCTTTTTGTTCATAAGGGCCTTAATACCCTTTGGATCTTTAGGATCATGTCCTAGATCAATGATTATGTCTTCCAAAGTTTTTATCCTGCTGCCCTTAGCAGTGGAAGACATCCTTTCCAAATCTAGCTGTGTGTTTGTATTTTTCAGTGACTCTTTTAACTGATGGGCCAGCATGGCCCTGTCTGCAAGTGTGGCATACACCATTTCCCCTATCTATTTGTGCAGTTCTATTTGATCCATGGGATGTATGTCCTTAGAGAGGACCTCTAGATTTGTCTTTGTGTAGTCTGCAGCTGATTTGGGCTTTGGAACCTTAGGCTTAAAATGAGTCAAAATCATTTTATCCTCCTTGATATCATATGCTGCCATCAATCTTTGTTGCTTGGAGGGTGTTGCCTTTAGGAATTGATCATAAAGTTGAACTCTCAAGAGTTCATTTTGTGCCTTAATCTCCATAAAAGCCCCTTTGATACCAGCTGGTTGCTTGCCCTGCTGCTTGGAAGAGGACACTTCTGTACTTTGCTGTATAGCTTGTTCCTGCTGGAATGAGCAAGTAGCAGTTTGTTGGCTGGATTCTCCTTCTTTGCTCTAGCTATGCCTCCTTTCTTCATTGATGTGCTCTTCTTTAGCCTCAGGGTCAGTCCTTTGCCTCTTGGCCTCTGTTTGCTGTGTTGACCCACTTGGAGGTGTGGGCTCCTCTCTATCTCGTTTTTTTCCTCTCTTCATTGAGAGGAGTTTGCAAAACCGGAATTTGGGATGCTTCAGCTTGCTGTAAAGGGGCTTGACCTTGACTTTGATCTTTTGAAGTGCTGGGATGTTCTGCCTCTATTTCCTGTTGTACATCCATCACTTCTTTTCCTTTTGTTGTGTTGTTGTTGCTGTAGATGCCTGCTGGACAGTCTGTGGAGCTGTAGCAGTGGATGTGCCTTCTCCGACTTGGATTGGTAGCTTGAATGTCACCTGCTGAAAAGAATCCAAGTCAAGAGTTTTTTCTAAATCCTTTACAATTTTCTCCATTGTCTCTTCTTGAGTAAATTCCTCAACTAATGTCCCAGGCACCCATTCATCTTGGTTGGCAAAATATTCAATTTGTGGATATGGACAATGCTTATAGGCTAGTAGCCTATATTTGACTCTTCCGGCACTGATAAGGCCATTAGGGTCATAAGGGACCCACCAAAAACTCCTTTTAAGTTTAAGCTGTTGCCCCAGTATTTGATCAGCTTCTTGCCAACCATCTTTCTTGTTCATGATGAAGGGGCCTAGATGGTCTCTGAATTTTAGATTGGCTTTCTTCTTGGCACTATGAAAGTGTGTAAGATCAGAATTGATAGTTTCCTATAGTATTCCAAGGCAAACAATCTCATAGGCACATACCTTAGGAGCATGTAAGGACAGAGCTCACAAGCATAGATCCTGATGACTGTGTGATTTTGGTATAAATACCAATCACCTATTTTGTAATTCTTTGAGAGCTGTAAGATTTTCTGCATGTCATTTGACAATCTGGCAGGAGGAGTTCTTTTCAAGAGGCATGTGACTGGATAGACAAACTAGTCAATGAATTCACATTATGAATAGTGAGAGTTTTGGACTTGACGGAAAAATGCAGACCAGAAGATGACATACCTCCTCTCACCCTGTGAATCCAACTTCTTGATAGGGCATTGGAAGGAATCTGTCTGATAGTACATGAAGAGGTGATAGATGTATGATGAATACTTAAATATTGCTTCCCTGTTCAGCCTTAGCAGTTGGTCATGTATTTTGTTGGCAATAAACTTGGCATAGTTGTATTTTATGCCAGGGGGCTTCCCAAGGCTATATGCAGATAACAGGACCAACACAGTTTCATCAATATGTTCATTTGTGGAGAACCCAGCACAGAGGATGTCATGTCCACAAGCAGCTTTCCTACCTCATTGAAATTTGCTTATAGGAAAGGAGGTGGCCCAGTAGGTTGGCAGTCTGCTCTCAGGAAAATTTTGGCAATTGTAGCAATCTCAGTGCTAGAGAGCTTGGAGCCTTCATCCAGCAGGTGCTTTATGGAAAAAGGGTAGAGAAGTTGGGTCTGCTTGAAGTTGGGCATTTGATTGATGGAATTAGGAGTAATGTAAAAGAGTATGCTCCGAGATGGAGACTTAACAGCTCTGAGGCTTTGGTCATAATTCTCAGCACAGAGGTGAATGATTTCAGGAAATATATTCACAAACGGAAAGAAGTAGATTGGCAGATTTGACTCCCAGATGCCATACATGTCACTATTGTCCCAGTGGCTATTCCTCAGCTAGCAAAAGGTCTGCAAGTGGTTCCTCTCTCCCACAAAATCTTGAATGAGGAAATTACTGTCCACTAGAGGCATTGCTTCAAGCTCCTTGCTAGGTGTATTAATAGGAGCAACATCTAGAGCTGATGGAGTGGCCATGTTTAAACCTTCCTCGATTAGTACTTGAGCTTAGGGTTAGTGAAAAGGCTGAAGACTGCACACTGAATTTGTACTTGGGAGTGAGTAGTTTTCAGAGTTCAAAAATACTTTTCACAGGGTTGATGAACTGTGGGGCACTCTGTGGAAAAAACCAGAATGTTTTGAGCTATGTAGTTGGGGTTTTGCAGAGGGAATTCTTGTAAGGGATTAATGCACAGTTGTATGCACTTCAGTTGGTAGGCTCAGGCTTTATAATCACTCTTTTAACGGTGATGTTTGCAGGAGGGCGCGGGCTTTTCGAGTTTTGCTAGAGCAGGAGCTCAACCGGTGAATTAGGCAGTTTTTTAAGTAGATAATTCAACTGTGAGGAGTATGCAGAGATTGTTTGCAGGAAATTAGGAGAAAAATGGCAAAAACAGGGGTGAAATAGGTCGACTACGGGAAAATACCTGGTTTTTGCAGCTCCGAGGGCGTTGAATTGGTATAATGGCAAGCAATAACCTTGAATTCAGCAGGTTGTGGCAGCTCGAACGGTTGAATTGTGAGTTTGGTGGAAAATCGTCATAAAAGCATGCACAACACTCTGAAATGAGTGGTGAAAATGACACAAGAACGGCTCTTTCGCGTGGTTTTATGCGAAATTAGGACTTTTTGGTGCTTTTGGTGCTTTTCTAATTGGATAGCGATCTAATTTACCCCTTGAACAAATCCATTGCTTGATCTTTATATCATCCTTCAAGAAAGGATCTAAAAGGAGGAACCAATCCAATCTTTTAGCCACTATAGAGTTACCACCATGTTAATTTCTCCATGTCATTGAAATATTTTTGAGATGGAAATATATTAAACCATCTATGTCTAAGTAACACAAAAAATGTATGAAAGTGGGTCAATATGATTAAGCATATTCAATATTTCATTATCCCTTAAGAAAAAAATAAGATCCACACCAATCACTAGCCTTTCTTAGGATAATATGGAGTTCTATAAACTATTTTGCTACAAACATCTTCTATTTAAAGAAGGAATAAACAAATTTACATACTAAATATTAATATATCTTTGAGAATGCAATATATATATATATGAAAACATGATATAATAGCCTAATAGGTTGTGAGATGGAATTTTCATTTCTTACATGTAGTGATAATCCCACTTGATTTACCTAAGGAAACAAGAGTTAAGAAGTCCCATCATTAGGGGAATTTTGAGGTAAAAAATGGGATTCAAAAGAAAATAAAAAACTAAAAAAATCAATCTTAAAAGAACCAATAAGATTCAATATGATAGTGTCATCGATGGAGGTAAATATGTTTGGGGGGAAAATAAGAAAACTATTTTTGCATTGTAGTTTTAGTTTATATTGTGATATGTTGACTCAAAGGTCAAGTGTAAGAAACTTTTGGATGCACAATTGAATTGTGCATCCACTATTACCCAATTTTGAGAAGACCCCCCTCTAAATAAGTTACAAATATAGAAAAATCAAATGTAAAAAAAAAACAAAAACAGTATTAATATTTTGAAATGTTAATTTTAGCCACTAAGGTTTCACAAAAGTCATTAACACATCAAAATGCTGGGATAAACATAAATAAGCATGCCATGGGTGAGAAAAAATAGTTTAATATGGTGGTTATATAGCACAAGTTTGTTCAGTAACAAAATATATATTTAATATGGTAGATGTTAAAAATATATTTAATATGGTAGATGTTAAAAATATTTAATCGGCCATTTAAAATATCTTTTAATTTATCATTTTTATCTATATATAAATATTTTAATATTATAAAATAAATATGAATAATTTTTCATTTTTAAAGCTACCATCTCTATCTACAAATTTTTTAATATCATAAAAATAGATATGTATAAGTTTACCACATTAATTATTTCCAAATTTCATCGTATTTTCCACAGGGTGTGGAATAAAAACCCCATTTCCAAATTTCATGGTATTTTCCACATGGTGTGGAATAAGAACCCCAAATATCCTCATAATTATATTCCTTCACTATTACTTCCTGTGAATAATGAAAACCTTGTGTATAAAAACCCTCATACGTTACAAACACTTTTTATAATTATCATTGATCTATTAATGACAAGATAATACTTTTTGGTGCAACAACCAAAGGTAAATATAAAGGTATGTGTGTTTAGGTGTGAATATTAAATTGTAGTTAATGAGGAGATATTGATATGACTGCTGAAATCGTCGTACCTTCAACCATATCATTCAGCCGCAGTTCGGGGGGGTTACCGAAATATTGTAATCATTACATGACATGACAATTACCGTCATTTCTATTTCTCGTGGTAGTATCTAGTCACCCTGTGTGTACCTTATCATGTCATAACTTCATTTGTAACGTTCTACTCTGTTTTGACCTCGGCAACTCAGCTCTGCACTTTTTATTTTGTCTGAACCAGTAACTATGGGAGGAAATGCTGTTAGACATGAAAATGGCTCAACGACATTACTGGAACTCTACTAGGAGGCATACCAAATTTTTCTACAAGCAAGATGGGTGGATTACTTCAGAAGACTTTCGGATTTTGATTCACAGCAGGTTCTGAAATTTGCATGCAATTTTAGGGAAGGAGACTCCACTGTCCAAGGGGTGTGAATTCCAGCAACAGAGGAGGACATAACGTAATTTTCGGGACTACCAACCAATGGTACTCATTGGTTCAATAGGAAAGACCTCATTCCCAATGCACAACAAGATTTTCTGTTACCATGGGTGTGCGTTGAATCCAAAGGCAAGGGTGTTGCACTTCGATCACTACCACCGCCATGGCCAAAGGTTACAGAATTTGTTAAGCATTATTTCACCTACGAGGGTCGTTATCAGGTAGTCTACCAACACGACTTTGTGTTATTAAATCATTTGAGGCATGGTCGTTTAATAAATATGCCCTATTATCTGCTTGGCTATCTAAAAAATATGGCACATTATATCGTGAACGCAAGGCACCAACTCCTCTCCTTCACACACCATCATTTGGTCCAGCTCCTAATAAATAGAGGCTTTTCCCTGCACAATCCACCCCCCTCAATAACTCTCCTCAGCAAGCTGACGAAAATCCTTAGCAAGTCGAAGAAAATTTCCAGCAATCCGAGGAAAACTCTGAGCAAGCTGCCGAAAATCAGCAACTAGCAGCAGAAACACCCCAATTGAGCACTGGAAATCTAGAGCATACCTCACCCCTTAATGAAGTTAAACCATCCACTCCCAGGGTACATATCCCCACTGATGATTCGGATGACAATATTGCCATCATTATGCTTAAAAGGAAAAGGCAACAGAAATGTGCAACCCCACTAAAAAGAAGAACGAGGGCCTCAGTTAAGGAAGCCACTATTTCTGATAATTCCCCTACCCTGAGGAAAAGTGCTTGTAAGAGAAAAACCATTGTTTTTCCTGCTTCCTTACCATGGCGATGAACAAGGTCATCTGCAGCAACTGAGGCCATTATCCCAAATTCCCCACCTATTATTCTAAAATCCCGTATTCCGCCTAGCCCTGAACCCTCACCTTCCTCACCCTCGGGTGCTGAAATCCAGAGCATTCATGATTTTGTGACATCATTTTTCTCAAAAGAGGCAGCTGCTCCACAAGAACCAGCTGCCGATACATCTAAAGTAGACACCCAAGATGATATAGGGTATGTGGCTCATACACAAGAACCAGCCACTGACCCAACAGGTGCTACACAAGACCCACCTGTTGGAGAACAAAAGGAAGACAACCTAGATGTGGGTGATACACAAGAACCAGCCACTGACCCAACAAGTGCTACACAAGAACACCTGTTGGACAACAAAAGGAAGATGACTTAGATGTGGCTGATACGCAAAAACCAGCCACTAACCCAACATGTGATACACAAGAACCACATGTTGTGGACGCAAATGATGAAGTTGATGCCCAACAACAATTTTCGCCTCCACTGCAACCTGCAACTACAGAAGCCCTGGTCACTTTAGCCTCCCTTCAGGAAGAAAATGAGTTTTTGAAATCCGAAATTAAGGTTTATCAGCAAGAGTTAACAATGGCTAGGGAAGCCTATGAAAAGGAACTTAATCTGTACATGTTAGCTCACATAGCATCTGCAGCTGAAAAGAGTGCAGAAAAGGATCAATACAGTGAATACATGTGCAGTGAATGTGGTGATCTTTATTCTTGAGCAGGTTATAAAATAGTTGAAGTTCCGTTGTGTGGAGCCAGTCCAATACCTCCTCTTATAATCAAAAAGGAAAACCCTACTGTTACACAAGAACCAGTAGGGTCTTCAAGGATTTTAGAAACAAAACCACCCTAGCCTACCCAAGTTGTTACAGAACAGAAACCAGTGCCAAAGTCTTTTACAACTATGGCTACACAGATTGAACCTCCCCGTGTCAGCAATGCTTACACACAGACTTCCAGTTTTCAAAAACTAAGAGAAACATGGAAGACATAGTATGAGCTCTCACAGGGAAAGGCATTTCAGCAACAGAAGTCATTATGGCTCTGTTATCACTCAGGTTGTTCCCTGCTTCCTAAAGGGAATACGACTGAGGTAACCACTAACCAGTCTTTTAGTTACAGGTCCTAGCCTACCTGCAACGAGAGAGGGATCTCTCTTTATAATTTAGCTTTGTTGGTGGGTGATTTTAGGCTAGTTATGGTGTACTGATTTTGTATTAGATTTGGTTGGTTGGTGAGTTCACACAGAGCTGGGATATAAACTACAGAATAGTTTGAGCCATTGGGCAATCGAGTTCATGACTGTGTACTACTGAAGTATGTTTTTGAAGGAAGAGTATTGCTGCAAAGCCAGATAGGCATCTGTGGAACAATTTTTAAGAATAGGTGATGAAGTTTCGGAATTAGCGAGTGAAAGGCAGTTAAGAATCTTCCACTATGCTAACAGGGGAGAAAATGAGAGTATTTGTTTAAGAGCAGTTAAGAATTCCTAAACAATATTCACAGTGAGAGAATTAGTTTAAACATGAGCAATTAAGAATTCATATCCATGGCTAATCCTGAAGAAAACATATTTAGAAACAGAGATTGAGCATAGGGTGTATTCAAACAAATCCTAAGCTATTATTTTTCCCTATTTACTTATGATCATGAGACATATGTGAATTTTTGCATACACAGAAAGACAAAAACATGGTTCAGAATAACTTATTGTTCCATTAAACGACACAGGAATTCTGCAACATAACACAGTCCTTCATTTCCACCTTCAGACAGTATAGGAACTAGGAACTCCACCAGCAATTTGTATTAGCAAAAAAGTCTGAGATATACAATGCAGCTCTTCTGAGAGAGTTTCACTACAACTGACCCTCAATACGTTCTATGAGGGGATATATATACAAAAAATAGGATACAAAATATCTAGACAGTGAGTTATTGTGTAATAAATTACATCACCAACTTTCTTACAGAAATGAATGATAGAAATAAATATAGCAGTTAATACTAATATGGCAGTTGTCTTTCTATCAAACAAATTTTGACTTTTTGGGTCAACAAAGTTGGCTGTAGCTGCGTTTTTAAATCTGCGTTTGTTGAGCCTGTTGTCTGAGTGCTTTGATGAGTCACTATACTGATGCTTCCTGTAATACCTATGTACTTGATTATTTGTTGACCTATACTGTGACTGAGATCTGAATTTTGACAAAAAGGAAGAATATACTTGAATCACCTGGGCAGTACTTCCAGCATTGTCTGCCACCAATCAGCTGGAGGTAGCTGATGTCTCCTTATTTTTATGAGTGTTTCATCTGCTTCAGTATATCTATAGAAATTTGGAGGTACTTCAAACAGATGATTAATCTCATGCTCAATGAAAAATAAATTATCTAATTTATCATACAGAGACTGCCCAGAGGGAGGTCCTACTTCTTCTGTGGAGCTGGTGGATGTTGTAATCTGATTTTCAACATAATTGTTGATCCTTGTGATGTATTGATCATATGAAAGCAACCCCGGGGGTAGAATTGAGTTAATTTAGTCATTTTTGTAAAGAATGCAAAGTCTTTGCGAAATGTGGATGTCGAACGCACAAATAGATAGGAGTCAAAGGGGTCTTAGCCCCTTGTTTTGGTCGGGTTTAAAGACTCACCCATGAGTCAGGAGCCATGGTATTGTATTAGAAAAGTTATAAATAGTTGAGTTATATAAATTATTAGATAAAAAAAAACTTGTGATAGGGAAGAATAGAAGCTTGAATGAGTGATATTGTAAGGGTTTGATATACAGGAAGGTATGTTCCTATCATTAGCGAAGGAAAGGCTCTGCAGCTGAGTGCGCAGAGGCTTGGAAGAGTCCATAGTTCAGTGCGTGGACCCCTACAGCTGAGTGTGTTGGGTAGTTGAAGCCTGTACTAGAGATATTCTGATTAATAAAGACTCATTTTGGGTGGAAATACTTGCATCTGTGTCTTATCTGTTTACCTGTTTATCTTGCTTTAAATAAATTTTCCATGAGTTAATGTGTTTCCTCTACACAAATTGGGTAACTGAATATGGTTATGCTTAGTAAAGATACTGAATGATTCACGAAGTTATAGATCTAGACTAAGACAGTTATCGGGAGAGAAGATAGGTCTATGCAACAGCAGATCTAGGCCACAGAAACCCTAGAAAGCATGCTTATGTGCGCAAAAGTAGAGAGGTTATATTCTTAGGGTTTGACTAACGCAATTGAATGGTTTTGCAAGGAGTTGAAGGTCTTTAAGGCCTATTTCAAGGTTTAATTTCTATCGGAGGGTTAGATCTACGTGAAGACAGATCTAGGCTATAGAAACTCATCACATCATCTCTGGATGCAGAAACTTGGTTCTTGCATCCCCCAATACTACTTCGAGTGAGACTACAGCCTGCACTATGCAAGTTGTTTCCGTAAGGGCCTACAGTGTAGGGTTTTGTTGGTTGGCGCAACTAACTCTAAACCTGGGTTAGGACCCCCTAAGCCAACACTTCTGTTGTAGATGAGGATTTTGGTTGGTGGATGCATACAGTTTAGTTAGGTGTTTTCACATGGATGTCTGATGATTTAGGACTTTTTTTTACTTATTGGGAACATAAAGAAGTACAAGACGTGATCAGAATCTTACAAACCACCAACTCATTGCGCTTTCTGCTAAACAAGGGAGTACCGCAGCGAATGCGCTGCGCTTCCACACAGTCAACAGTTTGACCATGAAATTCGTATCTAAACCTCATGTAATTGAATCTCATGGCTATGTTAAATGTCTTGAGGTGTTTGGGAGGTTCGAGCCACATTTTTATGTATGTATTCAATGTAATTTGTTTAAGAATTTCTTAGTCAAAACAATTTCCTAGTTTTTAGAGAGTAGTTCTATATTCGTTGTTGAAGGCAAAAACTAAATCTTTTTGGGGAATTTGGTTCCTAAATGAAGGAACTATTTGTTTTTTATCTATAATATATTATGTATTTTTTACTAAGCAAAGGGTTGATCAGGGTTTGATAGAGAAGACATTGTGCATTGTATATCTTCATTAAAGTTTTAGTGAATGATCAAGGCTTAAGTCAACTTTTACAGGGATTCATGTATCAATTTCTTATGGTGATATTTCCTCCTGTGTATGTGAATTTGTCTCTTGCTATAATCATGCTTGATTTGTTATGTATTCATGTTTAGTTAAGCCAAGATTTATTTCAGAACTCATTGTTAAGTGCTTTGTTATAGATTACTGAAAATTTAATATTTTTCTTCTATTGTGACATTTAGAATTCATCCTCAACTAGATGCTTTATATGTTATCAATTCCACTACTCCTCTGCTCACCATCTCTACAATGAAATTTGACAAAAAAACACCATAAGGATTGCATACCTTTCCCCTGCCTAAGGTTTCCTCACTTTCCCCATCATATCATTGAAAATCATTAACTCCATATGACTCCATGCCTAATAGATTTTACCTCTTCCCTGCCATAAAACTATTAAACCTATTCCCCTCTGATCTCAATACCTAGCCTAAGAACTAAGTGACTGAAGATTCATATAGAGAGAGACCTATATAAAGCTGGAAGGGATAGATTATAGTTTTAAAGTGGTTTGTGGTTACCTTTGGGTTCCTCTCCTTAGCCTAGAGGAATCACGAAGTGCTAACAGGTATTATTTTCTACCTTTTCAGACCTGAGGGACTATCTACAAAAAGGAACATCTGGAGTTTTCTTTTTCACCTCTTTTCAAAACTCTCTAAACATGAGAAATATGTTGAGTTATACCTTCACTGGACCCATTAAGACATCAAGCAGCGATGGACTCGGCGTTCATGACGGGATCGAACCTCTCCTTCTCTAGGTTCATTAAATATTATCAAATCGATTCATCCAAAGGGTGAACTTATAGATCAAGCATATGTTATCCTTCTCAAGATTGTTAAAAAATAAAGAGGTATTGATTAGTATGGTTTGTGAAAATGGGAAAATAGGTTACTCCATTTGTTAATGGAAATGAGTCGCTCTTGAACATGACACTCTTCCACTTCATCTCCATGGCTATTAGGTTAGAAAATATTCTTGTCTTTTGGTTTATCATACTGTCTCAAAGCCTCTGTTTTCAGTTTTGGGTCAATGATGCCAACTCCATTCAGTGTTGCCACTTTGTTCAAGAGAATTCATTTAGTCAATAGCTGCTACAATACTCTTAAGCCTTGATTCCATGTATGCCTATACTGGTCCAGTTTCGTGTTAGCATTATTCTAATCATTATTATACTGGTCCAGTTTTGTGTCGTTGATAGGGAATACATCAAGTCCCTCCTGCGACAGGCTGCTTCTATTGAAATCAACTCATTATCTAGGAAGTTTACTTAGAAACACTCCTTTAGTACCTTGGTACTCACATACATCAATGGAAAGTTTCCTTTCTCTCAGTGACACTTTTTCATCATTGGCCTTCGACCGAATATTTTGTGTGGTGTTCGACATCAACTCATTTATTCACACCATATAGATTGTATTGTAGTACCTTGAGAGCCATTAACATCATCGGTGGTTTCTCTCGCATCTATTAATGACTTACGTCATTGGACAATAATCAAATGGTGTCTACCATGTTCAACCTCAGATCATTGATTCACATGGTTAGACTCGTATATTGGTTAGTCATGTGAATGAGATAGAAGACCCCAAATCTAGTTTCATCCATCTAGGCTGTGATTTCAAGCCGCAATACAAGATCACAATGTATGATGGCTATGATCACATAAACAGTCAAGCAGTCATGGGTGCACCATTTGTAGTTTGTGGACATATATTTTGATCAATTTACATGTAATGTTAACTTATGTGTTCACTATGGGTATGAATCCCTCAGCAAATATGTCATGACATAAATGTATTTTAACAGATGATGATCATGTTGGTTTTTCTTGATCCTAACTTGTCATCAGCTAATTGTCAATTCTGACTTTGTTCTTTAGGGGAAATTTTTTATAGGCCATTTTTTCACATATGGTAAGTAGGCCTTCAAATAGGATCTTTCACCCCCTGTGAACACTTTTTCATATTCCCTACAAAAAACCCTAATTATGCCTCTCTCATATCCTTGATTTTTTTCCTGAAACTGCTTCATTTTAGTCATTTTTAGGACCAACGCACTCTAGCCCCTCATTGGTCAACTTTGACTACTAGGTTATACTACTCTAGGCTTGTGTTCATCACCTACAATTTTCTCAGCCTTGGGGGTGCATTGATTCTAGAAATTCAGGTAAACAAAAAAGAATCTCGAAGTTTCCTCTTCTAGAAGCTTCCAGGATTTGTTGTAACTATTTACCTAAGATAAAAGTCTTGAATCCTATCTTATCCTACCTTGTATTTTTCATCCCTTATCCCTTGAGTTCATCCTCCCATGACGAGTGGATCTCAAGCCCATATTGGTAAAAGGATAAGAATTCATGAACTACCTCCCTGATATATATATTTATAGTCATCCATAGGCAAGGGGTTGGATTTTGGGGATCGATTATGCCCTTGTGATAATGTTGTGAGAGACATTATTCCATGCATTAGGGTGACTAGAGGTGCACTTTATGGCAAGGAAAGGACAACTTAACTTGGAGGAACTCTTCTACAAGCTCAACACCTATTTTTGGTTGTAACTCATTCCATTTCTATTAATGCAAAGATTTCTTTTTTTTCCTATATATGATGTTATGATTTCATGTATTTCAATACTATGTTGATCTATTGAATAAAGTTATTAGATGATGCTACATAGATCTTGTAGATCATTGGCTCGTCTTATCTGATTGTGAAGGTTCTAATTATAGTGATCAGAGCTAGCATTGGAGCATTAAAGTCGAGGAAGGAACGAAGCATACGATGGATTCCAAGTAAGCTTCATCCCATTATCTATTTAATTTAAGGGAAACATCATCTTATTTGTCTTTCTTTTGTTCTAGGTTAGTCCAGTAGGTCTAGAGAAGACACTTTTGTCTGCGGTCTTAGATTTTGTATAACACAATGACTATAAGAAAGGAAGGAAATTTTATAAATTTGATTTCCAATATTAACAATATATGTTTGATAAAAATACTTCATGAAGGAATAAAAGAGGATGAACTTGCAAATTTTGATGATAATGAATGATGGTTATTATAATCATGACCAACTTGTAATGTTTAGATGAATAGGAAAGAGTTATATAACACTTAAGTGAGTGATTATAGATTTCACAAATGAGTGTAAGCAATCAACAAGAAGTAATATCTTATCCTCTAATAGGATGGAAAATTTTAGATTTGGGGAGGAATCATGGTTAAATAACTTAGCACTCTAAGGTATCTTTTGAATAAATAATCATATGGAAAATGCTTAAGGAATCACAGTAGAATATTTCCATATAAGAACAAGAATAAGGATAATTATAGGGACAATCTTTATAATGAACGTCATTATTTTTTGGAGATATCAAAATGGTGGTGTTACATTAGATTTGTTGTGGGCGGGATTTAAATTCTCATACTAAGCAATCTTAGATTTACTTTAAATATATGAATTAGAATACGGTTTAAGTTGTGATCATGACTAGTTTGTTAATTTTATTGATACACTATGGTGCTATGTTTGAGGTTATGGGTTCAGTTAATTACTATGTAAACATGGAAATGTTGAAGTATAATGTTGTGATGATGTTTCACGATGTGATGGTATGTGGTAATTGGATATAGTTTTGATGAGAGTTTAATGATGCATATGTGGTGCTTATTTATTTATTTTATTGTGATAATGATATTGTATTCACATGATGGATATGATATCTAAGATTGGGCATATGGATTTTTCCTATAATATTATGATTATAACTAATGCATTGGTTGCATGTTGATATGTGGTGATTGACAAGAAATCCACAAATGGGCCAAGGGGGCCAATTTATTTGATGATATTGTGGGAGCCCGTACCCGCAAGGGAGAATATGTAACACCATATGGGTTAGGGACAGACTCAATAAACACTACATATGTGATCTGAATAGAAAATGGCATCAACCTATGGTATTCATCCACCCATGGAATTTACCCATGGTATTATAAGTGGCATCCACCCATGGTATTCATTCACCCATGGTATTTTCTCATGGTATTGTGACATCCACCCATGGTATTCATTTTCCCATGGAATTTTGCCCGTGGTATTATAATCGAAAATGGCTATAAGTAACAAGTCGCATTTTGTAAAATGACAGATTGTCCACCACAATGTAGCTTTCACAGTTATTCTTTGTTTTAATAAAAAGTTTCTTTGTGGTTTTATTTATTGGGTGTTATCTCATTTTCTTTCTTGCATTTCAATTTTTCAGATATTGGGGGGCCTCCCCCCAAGATTCGGATTAGTGGTATCACAGCAGGTTACGATTCCATGGGAATGAGGGTTTGATGCATACTGTGGTTTCAAATATTTGCACCAATATTCAACAAACTTCAGGCACGTGCTATGACCTCCATAGAGATATTTCTTGGGCAAAGCAAGAAGAATTTTTCTTTTCATTTTTTTGCAGGAATTTTTTTTGGCGGAGAGATTGTAGATCAGATATGAAACTTTTGATGTAACTTTTACAAAAACAAAGAATATATATGGATTCATTGCGAAAAAATACCCAAATTCAAAAAAATTTGGCCGAATCGGAGTCTGGATGAGGGAGATATCGCTGATTTAAAATCAGCTATTTTGCAGAATTTTTTCTGACGACAATTCATGGATGACCACTCTCCTATCATTTTTGTAGCTTTTTGCGTAGAATTTCAGAAAAATAATTACCTATCTAAGCTCCTCTTGAAAAATCACCCGATTTTAAAAAACAAATGGGTCGAATCAGGGTTCAGATGTGGGACATATCGATGATTTAAAATCAGTTATTTTTTTCAGAACTTTTGTGACGGCGGAACAATTGCAACGCAAATCTGAGATTTCAGAGTGTCTAGATAAGGATTTCCAACACATGAGAAGATGTATAATGGTCATTTTGTTTCCAAAAACAGGTTATAATAAATATTTTGAGCTATATTGACCAAGTTATGTCCATTTCAATTCTAGAGCAGCATTCGGAGTGAGTTCCCTTTAGAGACGTGCCCTCCCACCGTGCTTTAGTAGGTAGCTGCTTCACATTCATCAGTTTCAGCATAGCAGCATCCGGCTTGGGTTATTTGGAGACGTCCACCCCAGGCTATGTAGGCACCTGCTACTTCATCAACAATCAACATCACGACTATGGGTCAACCACACAAAATCCTTGTCATCGAAGTCCATTTTCTAGGCCGCGCACTATTAGTATCACAGTTGTCACAAGCATTACAGGGTATCTCTATCCTCAGATTTTTGTTTGTCATGGTTATGGGTCATCCACAAACCCACACTTCATCGAAGTTCATTTGCTAAGCCGCACATTATCAGTATCATAGTTTTTCACAAGCATTACAGGGTATCTCTATCCTCGGATCTTTGTTCATCATGGTTACGGTTAACCACATAAAACCATTCTCTTTAGTGGCTCTTCATATTCAACAAAGGCTTCACAGGAGGGAACTTCATGCAATGGGGACCATTGCTTCTTAAGGAGGGAGGAATGATCCGAATAGAAAATGGCATAAACCCATGGTATTCATCCACCCATGGAATTTACCCATGATATTGTAAGTGGCATCCACCCATGGTATTCATTCACCCATGGTATTTTTTCATGGTATTGTGACATCCACCCATGGTATTCATTCACCCATGGTATTTGTCTGTGGTATTGTGACATCCACCCATGGTATTCATTCACCCATGGAATTTACCCGTGGTATTGTAACCGAAAAATGCTATAAGTAACAAGTCACATTTTGTAAAATAATAGATTGTCCACCACAATGTAGCTTTTACAGTTATTCTCTGTTTTAATAAAAAAAAATCTTTGTGGTTTTATTTACTGGGTGTTCTCTCATTTTCTTTCTGTCATTGCAATTTTTCAGATCTTGGGGGCCTCCCCCCAAGAACCATTTCAATTAGATCTTGGGGGGCTCCCCCCAAGATCTAGATCAATATGCCAATGGTTATTTTTCATTGTATATATCTTGATAGAGAGCTCTTGAGGGGCTATGGAACCATCTTGAGGAGGTTAAGTGTTTGATCAGATTGGGATGTCGATATCTAGAAGTGTGTGTAGGACTTCGATGATTGATGTTGTGCACCTTAGTGAGTGTGGAGGGAGTTGGGTCAACCTTGTGGGATACCTAGAGTCATTAAGTATTCAGACCATATGCTTGGCTTGGGGAAAATGAGGTCTGGTCCTTGGGGCGAGCTTTCGGGCTATGGTACAGACCGATGAGGCTTTATGTTTGGTTCTGAAAGTTGGGAAAAGGACTTTATATTCCTTGGGATTTCCTTGATGTTGTGTAACTTTTGATGTTTACTTGTATACTAGTTCAGTAGAAGGTGTAGGGAAAATGTGAGTTAATAAATAAATAAATAAATAATAAAAAGTTAAAATATTAAACTTAACTTCAGGATGAAGTTCCTTAGGAGGGGAAGTATGTAATTCCATATAATAATAAATCAATAATATAATAATAATAATAATGAAAATAATATTATATATATAAATAAATAAAACAATAAATAATAAGGAAAATATAATAATGCAATAATAAATAATAAATATAATTATAATAATAAAGAAAGAAAGAATAAATAAAGAAGAAAAAGATAATAATAGTAACTAAATAAAATAATAAATATAATAAAATAAATTTATAAATAAAACATACAAAAGTAATAGTAATAAGTAAGGTTAACAAAAAATTAAAAACAGATAAATAAGCAAGAGTTAAATTAAAAAAATGTTGAGTTAAGTAAAACTTAAGAGAAAGAAATAAAATTTGCCATGTTGACACATGGATTGTGTGCATGTGGATCAATTTCCAATCCCCTTCCATTTTTGGAACAATTTGTTCTATTTAATGGCCAAAAAGGGAGATGAGAAGCATATATTCTTTCTAGAGGAGAATGTTGTGAGACAAAGGATTCGCTGGTAGAAGTAGTTGATCGAGGGCTCAGGGGTTGCCAAATTTAGAAATATTGTGTGAAACTAAGCCTACGATTGGGTGGAGATTCATCCCCAAAACTTTGTCACGGTCAGTATGATCTGGGTATGTTACAACTCCGAAATCACTAGAAAGGTATGTCATCGCCGCAGGTAACTCTTCTCAGCTAATTCTTTCGAAATTCTATGCTAATTAGTTGAATAGTTTGTGTGTTGATTATAAATTGTATAAATTGATGTAATTAGTTTTCATATCTAATTTTGGGTCATTACATTAATGCAAAGGTTACATACTTGTGGCAAGGTGTCAAGCACTTTAGCCCTGATGAGACACTACTACATAGCTCCCATGGTTGCATTCATAATCAAATGGTTACAACTATTATCAAACTCCTCAACACATCAAATATCTAAGACAAAATACTTGTGTGATAAGGGATATAGAATTCTTAGTATCACAGACACAATATTTCTTAAGTGACATGGACATAATCATTCCTTGTATCACTGGCATTCTTCCTTCTTACCTGATATGAAACTTTGTGTATCACTTCAAGCGCAATTTACATAGTAGTAAATCAAGGTGGATCACACAAGAAGTTGATTATCTAGAAATGCAGAGAGCTCTATCACGTAGAATGCCATTTATTTAATGATATAATGATACTACAATGATAAGTATCACTTAGAACATAGATATTTAGAGAGACAAAGATATGTGTCACTCAAAATACAACTTTCTAAGGAATACAAAGTTGGACATGATACTTAAAAACATAAATTGTATAGAATCCTCACCAAATTTAGCCGAAGGTAGTGTGTAACACAAATCGACTTGAATAGGCATTAGAGGAATTTATGAGCTCTTTTTCAATCAACCACATGCTCATTTGTGTCAGTATTTATCTATAGCGAGCATGCCCCTATCTAAGCCATGATACCACTAGGGAAACTCAATTTCTTAGTGAAATTGATGGGTGTAAAGGCCACTATCCTTCATAGGTAATCAATGGCAAGAAATTGCTCTAGCCACTGAGCCTTGGATCCATTAATCCCAAGACTTCCATGAATTATATATATGCCTTCCCAACATGTTATATTTGCATAATGGATTCCCTTCGCTGCCTATGTAATCCCTCAATTCCCTCCCTTCTTAATGCTTGCTCACTGACCAAGCTAGCATCAGATTCACATTTCTTTATTCCCAAGTCGAGTTTAGGCTTCTCTCCTCAAACTCAACAATCAAATTTGAGCTACAACATGGTGAATTACTTAATAATTGACCCAACTCATGTTTGATATCTTTGGGCATGATTTTTGGTAGCCCAAATAAGTCGCTTTTCCTTGTAAAATACTAACAACAAACCACTCATGATTCAATTTGTTTTTTGTTCATGGTTGCTCTCGGTTCTCTCAAAATTATTACTTTTCATTCCTTGTATCTTCAACACTCTCCCCACACTTAGAATAATGTCTACTTTGACCCCCATGCACATTCCTCTCCTTTATCCAAAGAGAACTCACAATTTTTTGTGCCATGTTAGGATATTTTGTGTTTCAAAATTAAGAGCTCAAGATGGATACTCATTGTACTATAAATTGAAAATTTCCAACAACCCAATCAGTCTCTCCATACCTCCATATTATGGATGGATGGTTTCCCAACTACCGAGATCCTCTTAATAATCAATTTTCAGGAAGTGGGGAAAGAGGGAAATCATTTCAAATTTAAACTTTAGCATTTTTGGCAATATGATTTTTTATCTATATTTGTTTACTTTACAAGTGAGGTAATTCCCTAGCCCCCTTACTAGATCCTACTCATGGTATCATGGCTAGGACCAGTGCTCCACCCTTCAGTCAGTTGCTCAACAAATTTTCATTAATTAGTAGGATACATTTATATCATTTACAATTTATGTATCGTAGTTCAAAATTTGTTAAAATATCTTTGTCGCAACTCATGATAATACTAAGTCATAATTGTGATTACATCTAACATTTCTTGAGGTGCTTACATAGCATGGAATGCCATGTGAATTTTTAAAACACCCTCCTGCCTTTTTAATGAAGTCAAAGCCCAACAACTATGGTTGGACAAACTCCTTGCTCACTTGCACCTTGGTAGAGATTACACGGATATTTCCTTTTGGCATTTTAGTATAATTGTAACATATGTCAACTTGGGAAGTATTGAGAAAATCCTTAAAGGAAGAGTGAGGAGGAGGGACCCCCTCAATCACATAGGAAATGATGCCTCCCCAAGCAATGAGTTAGTTGACATAAAATAAATGAAATAAAAAATGCAAAGAAAAAATATTAATCGCTAGATATAATTTTCCCCTATTCTCCATCCTAATTTAAAATTTCCTCTAGAATCCTTAATAAAAGATTAATATATGGTTATGTTTGAGTTACCTCAATGAGAATTTTTTCTAAGTTTAATAGTCTAACATCATCAATGATTTTGTTGATGGATACTGTTGATGGATACTCATTTAGCTTGACTATTAGATTCCATGTCTAAGAATCTTCCCAATATCCATTCTATATTATTCTCATGTATTCTAAGGATATCCTTTCTCCTGCTAAATCATATTTATGTTTCAAGATTCCATCAAATTTGAATTTTTCCCCGCTTGTTTGGGAGGTTTCCAATGCATCACCTCTTATGCCTTGAATGGATTATCTATCACTTATAGGTTTATGCTCGATAATTTCATGATATTCTTATATGTTTCCATGTAGATTTAGGGAAAAATGATAGGTTAGGATTTTTTTTGTATTTCTCTAAATAGTTTCTAAGCTCAAGCTTTTTCCTTTAATAGATTCTTCCATTGTGGACTTTCCAAGGGTTCTAATAATAAAAGTTGATGCCATAGTCCATAAATATTATGGCACTAAATATTGCCATGTACCTTTTATAAATTTGGTAAAAATGGAGCCGATATATTGATCATTGATAGTTGGCACATCCCTAAATTTATGCCATTATTTCAAATATGCGTTGCTTATTCTCACGTCTTTAAGATATGGGTACTATATAATTCTTGTGTTATAACACAAGACTACATTATATAACTTCTACACATTTTAGCTGATGTTATAGAAATGTTTTAGTATTATGGGTTGTTCCAAGAGGAAGCTTTGGAAATAATTAAAGACCAAACAAACAAGAACACCCAAATAATTCTCAATGCCACCAAGATACCCTATACATGAAACCCAAAATTCCACCATGTAGAGAAAACTAGATAGAAAAACTTGTAGAGACTAGACATAAGATAATTTACCACTCCACTAAACGACGTGAATTACAGAACTAGTGTTCCCTGCAACCTCTCCCATGAACTAGGTTCCAAGCTCTATCAAAAGGTGGATGTTGTAGGGATCCAGGCCAAGAGGGTGGAGGCCTTCACTTAACAAGGAGCCATAAAAGCCAGCATTATAGTAGAAATGTCCCACTTGTGGTTGGGAATAACCTCCTAGATAGCAAAAAAAATCGAGATGACAACAAGGAAGGTAAGAACACTTGATGAAACTGGAATATACCATATTAATGTGATTAAATGTGGAAGTTTGTGGCATGTGTGAGAGCATGGGGCAAGTGGCCATGTTATCCCCCTCTTTAATGCTAGGAGAGGCAGTGAGGTGGTGGGCTTCCCTGCCCCTTTTCATTGGCTCAATTCTCGATGCCCCCATCAAGGAAAGGATTATATGGATTATAAAAAGATAAATCCTAAATGTTATAAAGATCATTCACATAAATACCAATACGATTATTAAATTGGGAAATAAGAGGTTATATAATTATTAGCAAGGGTTCATATGAATTATTACCCTGAGGAATATATATATTGTTAGCACATGGGTCATAAAAGTTACAAAAAAATTAAGGATTATTTACACATTAACAATATGAATTATTAACAAACACAAAACGCAAAATATATATATATATATATATATTATATTATATTATTATATTAAAAAAAAATATTAATTATTAACATTATAATTGATAATTATAAAAATTATAAAAGATATTGAATAATGACTGCTAATTAAATGATTATTTATTGATATTACTAAATAACGTAAATGTAATTCATGGTCTTGAGAGTTAGTTCAATTGGTCGAGTCCTCGTAGTTAAGCACTTCTGTGATTGAGAGGTTACGGGTTCAATTTCTTTTGACACTCTCAGGGTCAAGCCTTGTGTTTGAGCCAACAGTGAGTGATCCCTTCAAGTGGATTTGCCTAGAACAATATTTTGTGGATGTAGCGAGTCACTGATCTCTGACGACCGTGAACCGCAAGAAAAAAATATATAAAAGTAATTCACATTATATATAATAACAACAATTAAAAAATTGTTATTAAATATACAATTATGTTTAACATTTCACAATGTTTTTTTTCCAAGGAAAGAAATTGACCTCCTTCTCAACTTGAAGGCAAGAGAGAGATTGTTAGTACTAGGCTAGCCCACAATCATACTTACTTAAGAGTGTTTTTCTCAAACTCGAAGTCATTATGATAATAATCATCAAGGCATCAAAGCTCATCATGTCACTAATAAAGATTTGACTCCGAGTGGAAAGAATATTGATCACTCTGTGCAACCACCCAAATAACCCCAATTAACAACAATTCACCCTCTATATACCATAATAATAATAATAAAATAAATATATAATTTAAGATAAACATGGCCTAACATTGAGCTTTTTAGCTAGAGTCATTCCCACGTTCTCACCATATTCTTTTTTAATAATGATCTCATGATGACTGAAAAGTGAAAATTCTAATGTTGATTTTTTTAAAGTAAAAGGTAGCATAACAATGTCTCTTATTGTAGTTTTGGGTGAGATGTAATTCTATCAATTTATGTCTATTACAATGGATATGACATTCACTATTGCAAATCATAATCCAAGAGGAGCATTTTCAATCGCTAAGGGGTTTGGGATTTGTCAATGAAGGTTTAGATTTATTTTATTCAATATTTATTAGATAAGAAGTTTAGTAGATATGAAATTTAAGATTTGTTGAAATTAATGGAGTAATATGTATTATTGGAGAGAGTATGTTCATTAGTTGTGGGTGCGTTTTAGTTTAGGAATCAGCGCCTACTTTTTAGGTGTTATTTATAACACTCCTATTCTCATGTAATCTTATATATTCTTGATGAATAATGATCAATGTAGAGCGTTCTCCGTGAGGCAGCCTTCAGGTGCAGCTTGCTCTTGAGAGATACTAAGTTTCAGAATATATTTTGTTTCTTCCATGTTTAACATGGTATCAGAGTTGGTGACTTTTGGCGGTTGTGAGTGCCTAAGTGGCAGTATTGTGGCCTCTAGTGATTGGTGCTAAGAATTCATGGCGAGGAGGTGAAGTGCTGAGGAATATCATGAGAGATTTTTTTTTATTCTCTAAGGTAAATTGGAGCAACATGGGTTTTATACAGGATAGTCACGCTTCCCTAGCTTTGGATCAATGCGGTGTTTAGCTTTAAAAATCGCGTTGTTGCCCTTTACTCTAAAAGTTTCTCTTCAGTGCGCTCGATAAGAACAGATCTGGCCTCCAATTACTCGTTACTGCTGTGGTGAGTTGACGTCTGGAAGATTTGGTTCGTGGTCAATATGGCGGGTTAAATTTGTGAGCTTTGTTGTGTGTTTGATCAATGTTCAGAACTATGCAATTTGAGCAGTCAAAAGAGTTGTTCGCTAGACGGAGGATTTGTTGGTGTGGTCAAGCTTCGCGAATGAGGTAAGGGTGCAATTCGACAACATATTTGTGCCTGTTTAGGTGCAATCATAGCTCTTGGAACACTGGAACGTTGAGCAGAAGTAACGTGGTGTAGAGGAGCATGATTACTTTGCCAGATCGCGTGAAGTTTTTGAATTTTCCAGCGTGCAATCTGTTGGGAGATTGATGAGAAGCGTGGCGCATAGGAGCCGGATTATTTTGTTGGATCGCGTGAAGTTTTTTTTTAAGTTTTCAACGTGCAATCTGTTAGGAGATTGATCATACAAATCTTTATAAAGCGTCCCTTATGTACTCCAACATGCATGGTGATATCGTCCTAGTGTAAGATCATTGGTGGTTGAAGTTTTTTTTTTTTAGATAGATCCATTTTTGTGATAAATTATTGGAGGTTGAAATTTTTTTTTTTGAGGTAGACCTATCACAATGAATAATCATATGGTAGAGGTGTAGTTGAATGAAATAAATAAGCTCGATGGGTCCAATTATTCTAATTGGAAATTCAAGTTGTAGACCATGCTTGAGGGGCTACTTGCATGGGCAATTGCAAATGGAGATGAATTGAAGTTGATTGCAGCCAGAGGTGGAATAGGTACAGCAATTTAGGATTGGGAGAAGAGGAAGAACAAAGTGAAAGCATTATTGAAACTGTTGATAAAAGACTACATTATCCCTCACATCAGAGAGTGTAAATCAACAAATGACATTTGGACAACTCTCAAGGATTTATATGAGATAAAGAATACAAATTGGTTATTGTTCCTAAAGAGAAAGGTTATCTCCATCAAAATGGAGGAGAGTGAATCAGTCGTTTCATTCATCTCTCGGATCAAGGAGCTAAGAAATATGCTGGTTGATATAGGGGAGATAGTATCAAATATTGATCTTGTCACAGTTACCATGAATGGTATGACTGACGATTATCAAATGTTTATTATAGGCCTGAACGCAAGGGATAAATACCCTAATTTCGAAGAATTGACAGGGATCTTGATAGAAGAGGAAGAGAGGCGGATGACTCTGAAACCGGAGAATTCGTATCTAGAATTAATGGCGAAGAAAAATCCTTTCAGAGGAAGAGAAAGCGCAGGACATAAAGGCAGAGGTACACCACAGAGAAAGCCACCCAAGGTATGTCTTCAACCATAAATTATTCAGGGATCAAATGTTTTTACTATGGTAATTCTGGTCACATTGCTAGGAATTGGCATAAGAAGAAGCTTGATGAAGGTTTACATAGACATAAGAATCATGCAGGGAAATTTTCTAATGAAGATCAGAATCAGAATCTCATATTGTTTGTATATGATTTTGCTTTCTCTGCTAAGAAAGATGAAGCAGAAACTTGGTTTGTGGATTTAGGAGCTTCGACTCACATGACAGCTAACAGGCATTAATTTGAAAATTTTAAACAAACCAGGAGTGATGCTAATATCTACCTTGGTGGTGAAAAAGGGTACCATATTAATAGGTATGGAAATATTCTAGTGGTATTACCTTATGGTAATATTAGGCGTATTCAAAATGTGATGTATGTACCTAGAATTATAAAGAATTTTATCTTTGTCTCTATGATAATAGATCAGAATCTAAAGCTAGAATTTTTTAAGCCTTGTTGTGTTATTAAAGATCTGCTAGATCATATGAAAAATTGCATCAAGTACTCAAGTTGGAGGTATACACAAGCTAAATGTAAAGGGCGCACGACACCAAGCCTTGACTTCAAAAGTTATGACTGCAGAGAATTTGTGGCATCAAATATTCGGTCATATCAATTTTCATGATCTACTGCTACTTCAGAAACAAGGTATGGCCAATGGTCTCCCTATTTTAAAAAAAAATCATGTTGATTGTGAAGTATGTGCTCTTGGAAAGATGCACAAGGATGATTTTTCCGCAAGATTAGATAGAAAGAAGAGAGATATACTAGAGCTTGTGCACACTGATATATGTGGACTGATGCAAACAAGGTCATTAGGAGGTGCCTATTATTTTTTATTATTTGTTGATGATTGCACAAGATTTACCTAGGTATATTTTCTTAGAAAAAAGAGTCATACTTTTGAATACTTTAAAGATTTCAAAAGCATGGTTGAAAAACAAACAGGGAAGTTCATCAAAATTCTCCTCTCAGATCAAGGGGGAGAATACAAGCAGAGTGGCTTCATCAAATAATGCAAGGACCATGGGATAGTTCAGCAGTTCAAAGTACCCCATAGTCCTCAATTGAAGGAGGTTGCAGAGAGGAAGAACAGAACCCTTGTGGAGTTTGCACGCAGCATGTTAAAAGGTAAGAACCTTTATAATGGTTTTTGGGAAAAAAAATAAATACTGCAGTGTATTTGAAGAATAGGAGTCCAACAAAAAGCATTGATTTTAAGACCCCATTCGAAGCTTTATTAGGTTTTAATCTTGTAGTTAATCATTTAAGAGTTTTTGTATCGAAAGCTTTTTCTCATGTTCTAAAAGAGGATATGAAGAAACTGGATTCAAACTCCATTAAATACATATTCATAGGGTATTGTACATATTTTAAAGCATATAAATTGTTTAATTCCTCTACTCACAAAGTGTTTGCAAGTAGAGATGTAGTATTCCATGAGTTTGTTGATGATGGAAACTGTGATAAAGGAAATCAAGAGTGGAACATGCTTTTGTTGGTGGAAGATGGAAGTGATGAAACAAGGGAAACCCATGAGCAGCAGCAGCAAAAGGAAGAATAGAGTGATGCAGCTATAGTTAGCAAGCCAAGTCCACCAAGGAATGAGCAAGACATATTTGAGGCAAGTCCACCACTAAGGAGATCAGGTGGGAAAACTCAATTGCCAGCAAGATATAGGGATAATGATCTAATAACTAGTATGTTAAATGTTGTTGAACCCTCAAATTATAAAGAAGAAAGTTACTATGATGAATGGAGGGCAGCCATGAAAGAGGAATATGAGTTAATACTTAAAAACAAAACCTGGGATTTAGTTGAATTACTGGAAGGAAAAGAACCTATAGTTTGCAAATGGTTATATAAAAGTAAAATTTAAATTTGGTGGTAGTGTAACCAAATAAAAAGCTAGGCTGATAGCTAAAGGTTACTCACAAAGAGAAGGAATTGATTATGAGGAAACCTTTGCTCCAGTAGCTAAGCTAAACACTATTAGAATGATGATAGCTTTAGCTACAAAACATCATTGGATTCTACACTGACAAGATGTGAAGTTTGCATTTTTAAATGGAGAACTGAAAGAAGAGGTTTATTTAAAACAACCTAAATGGTTTATCAAACAGGGGCAGCGGCATTTACTCTGCAAATTAAAGAAGGCATTATATGTTTTAAAACTAGTACCCAGGTCGTGGTATGAAAAAAATGATTCATTTTTCCTGCAACATAGTTATAATAGGAGTAAAAACGGCCCAATTATGTAAATTGTGTTTGATGATAAGTGGCAAATTGTTTTGATTTATTTATATGTAGATGATTTAATTATCACTGAAAATGTTGATGATTTTATTAAAGAAATCAAAGTGCATATGACACAAGTGTTTGAAATGAAAGACCTCGAAGAATTACACTATTTTAGATATCATTTTGGGATTCAACTGCGTTAAGTAAGTCATTCATGTATGACCATTTCCATGAGAGGTAGTCGTAACTGACTAATTTCTCATGATTTTTGAATAGTTCACTTAGCACTCATTGCATCGAGTGATGCTCACTGGGGTGAAGAAGTGGGATTGAAACTAGTGAAATCTGGAGAACGAATCACATAGCATCAATCATCACTTCCGGGGCTTGCACCCGGTAACCAGGACTTCCTAGGAGGTCACCCATCCCATATCTCCTCTGGCTCAAGCGCGCTACTCTAAGTCAAGGCAGTGAAGTTAAAACTACCTTATGTGACCATCTCAGCAAGAGTTCTACATGAATTCAAGGAGGAAGACAGTTCTTCCCAGGAGGACCAGCACATCCAGGAAGGAGAGTGGCCAAAGGCTTTGGTTCAAAGGCACTATGCAAGGCAAGTGTATGGAGGCTGAAAGAAGAGGGTGTTGTTACTCTCATTTACTATTCAGATCAGTATGCCAGTTTTTTGGAGAGCAAAAGTTCTTTTAGTGGGAAGGTGTGATTCAAAATGGATCTTGGATAGACTTCTACGTCTGAAGTGTTCCTCATAAAGGAAATGAAAGTCCAAGGATGCTCTTGGAAATAGTCCCATTGCATAGATATTCTCATTCTGAATCTACCGCAACTTGAATGGGCTAAAATGGAATTCATATGAAGAATTTATCGCAGAAAGAAGATTCCTTTTGTCCTTTGAAAAAGGAGGCATTTTTTCTAAAAATGCCTAAAAGGCTCCTTAAAGAAATCGCATCGCAAATGTGCAAAGGGGTGGACTTAAGGCTAGGGAAGAAGGACCCCTTATCAGTGATCTCCGACTCATCGCATTGAAGGCAATCATGTATGCGATATAGAGACCCCAAACTTGTGATAATGCGATTATGCGATTGTGATAATCGGCGATCAGAGCGATCAGTTGATCAGTGATCAGAGGAGGAGGGACATAGACCCCCGTTGATGTGATACGCGAGGTGCGATATTGGCGATCAGTGGATCGGGAGATCGGTGATCCCCGATACAAAGGACCATTGGGCACGCGACTTGCGATAAGCCGATAAGGGCGAGACCCGATGGGAATTATAAGCCCGATTGCATAAAATTTGAAATCTGGGTTTTTCATATTTTCTATGTATTAGCACATTTCCGTTATAAAACCGAAATACAAAGGAAATGACTCGAAGCGATAAAGCCAGACCTGAAAGGTTTATAGATGTGGCTTTGGGTTGTTTGAGTTCCATGGTAAGCGGGATTTCGGGCAGGCCTCAGGTGGTAAGTGGTATTGAATGGGCTCCACCCGATCCCATACACTGGCTGACACGTGGCATGGCACAGGAGAGAGAAAACCACCTTTTCCGCCAGGTAATCTCTGCGAACATAAACCACTCGAAATGGTTGTTAGTCGTTGGATCAGAGATCACGCAAATCAACAGTGGGCTTGCAATAGCCATAAAAGGGTGGACCTGATAGGGATTTTAAGTGTGACCCTATATTATTTGAAGTCCGATATTTTGCGCCTGATAGTGTATTTTTGGTAAAACTCTGTGTATTGGAAGTTTGTTCCATTTTCAGGTTTTTGCCTGATGAAAGGGCCTGAATCCTTTGTAATAGCCCCTGATCATTGTGCCACATGGCAAGCGGGCATTTTGTAAACAATGATGTGTTTCTAATGCGTAGAGCCACAGAGCTAGAAGCCAGAGGTCCGGATGAAGAGACAGAGGAATGATTATACACAGAGAAATGGATAGGAAGCCGCAGAGCCAGAAGAATGCCTAAAAGAAGCTAGAGAACTCAATTGATGAGGTAGCAGAGATTAGGAATAGCGGAAGTGCAAGCAGCTGAGGGAGTTTTTGGAATCGCTTGGAGATCGAGCGAAAAACCATCGGGCTGAAAGTTGCTAAGACAGTCGCTTGGAGGTTGAGCGAACTACTGATAACTCAAAGAGCTAGAGCCAAGAGCCAAGAGCCAAGATCCAGAGCTAGAGCCAGAGCCGAGAGCCAGAGCCAAAAAGCAGGAGAGCTTCAAAGCCAGGGATAAGATGGTGTTCTAAGCACATTGTGTTCAGTGTAAACCATTGTAGTTGAGCGTGGAGCTTGTAAAAGGACTTTTCCATAATCCCAGAGAGCCTAGTCGAGTTGACTAGAGCTCAAGGAGACGTAGCCCAAGAGTTTTGGGTGAACTCCATATTATATTGTTGTTCTGTGTGTTTGTTTTATTGCTGCATTATTTATTGTCACATGTATTTACATATCAGCATAAACAATCGAATTTAAAGCGCTGAACAGTTAAGAATAAACACAAGCATGCACCTATTTCAAGCATTATTAATTCCGCAATTGGTTAATCATAATATCTTGGGAATATTTAAGCTTTGGAAGTGGGAGAGGTTCTTGTAAGCTTGACAAGAAGCCTTTAGTGCCCCATTTTCAGATCAGGTGGTATCATAGCCTGAGATTGATTAACCACACCTTCGAGAAGGTGATATCAAAGTTGATTATACCAGATCAAGTGGCATCAGATCAAAATTCTTGATTGACAGAGCAAAGGTTGCTTGTCTAAAAGGTGTTTAAACAATCAGAGGTTGATTGTATGCTTGTTTGTCGACTGACTATTGTTTGAGCTTGCAGAGGTGAAGGGAAATCTATTGATAGCTAAGACAGGGAGAGGACAAGAAGGAAGAAGGGTTGAAGGAATTCTTCTTATCCCAAAGGACCTCAAGGAAATCCTTGAAGCACAAGAGGTATGTTGCAAAAGATTATTGAATAAGCTCTTTATTAATCTTGTTTGAAGTTATTTTGTTCATTCGCATAATGACAACTTCTACAAGTGAGTCCTAAAATCTTCTTTCTTCACAAGATTCTTTGATGAAGACATGAAGTAAGACTTGTTCATCATGATGGACAAGGTGAGAGAAATGTATGAGGATGGAAGGAAGAGTAGCATACTTAGAGAGCAGTTGAATTCCGTGGAGGAAGAGAAGCAGTTTCTTTCTGACAAATTGCAGGAAATGGAGAGGCAACTTCATATGGAAAATATGAACCTAAAAAGGATGCATGAGTTGGAGACACAGCTCTTTGTTGCCAAAGAATCCTTGGTCAAGTATTAGCTTGAAGAAGAGGTAAGCAGTTCTTGTTTGTCTTCAAATTCTTCTAAGAATGCTTGTATTGGTTCTTTTGAAAAACATAACAGAGGCATAGGTTCCAAGCTAATGTCCAAGATGGGCTATGAAGGAAAAGGCTTGGGTAAACATGCACAAGGTATTGTTGAGCCAATAATGGTTGCAGAAAGGCCTACATATTTGTGTCTTGGTTATGGACAATCTTATGGAGAAATTTCCAAAGCTTCCATGAAGGCCATTGAAACAACTCCAAGAAGGAGTTGCATTGCAAGTCTTCTACCTCAAGAGTGTGAATATTGTATTCAAGAGGAATGTAATAGCTTGAAACATAATTTGCAGGATGCAGGTGGTCAGAAGCACACACTTGAACCAGAGAGTTGTGGAAACTCTAACAGCCTTGAAGAGATTGATGGTGTTCCAAAGGGAGCCACTTGTTCATTTTATTCACCTCCTCATAAAGGAAATAAAGGTGAAAGAGAAAGGTATAAATCTGGTTCTAAACATTTTCCTTTTGATTATGTTCAGCATGGCAAATTTCCATATAGGTATGGGAAAAGAATTGCATGTTCCTTTTGTGGTTTGGATAACCATAATGTTTCTAGATGTTGGAAGAGAATGGCCACATACAGGAAACTTTTGAAGGAAAGGAAGCAAGAAGCCAAAGGTCCATTGGACAAGGCAAATCATGTTGTCAAGAGGATGCACATGTGTTGCACTTACTGCCATAAGCAAGGACATCTTGTTGCCAAATGTTGGACTCTGAATCCAATAATGCTTCCACAAAAGTTGAAGAAAGTGGAAAGAGAAGATGGCAGAAATGGAAAGGAATTTTCCATGGATGATGTATTTTAGGATGATTCACATGTTGATGCTGATGTGCAAACAAAGGAAATACCTTTGAAATGGATTGGTAAGAAATGGTTAGAGTTCTTGTCCAATTAATATTGCATGTCTATTGATATAAGGCATCTATTTGCATTTCTTTGTTAATGGAATGCAAGTTGCAGGATTTTACCAAGAAGGTGAATGGAAAAAGTTGAGTAGGGGACTCACTTTGTTGTTGTAACATTATACTCATTTTAGCTTCGAAAGTACAGTGTGCTTAAGCGAAAGTTGAAGGATGAAATGCATGCATGAGAATGATGTGCATGAACACAAGGATGTTGATGATTTCCTTGTATTTGAACATGTATGTGTCATTAACTTGAAGGGTTGATTGCTTTGGCATGCTTGTAATGAAATATTAACTTGAGAAAAGTTTATTTGGTCTCCAAGATGGAGATAATGATGAAGTGTTTCATCTTTGAAAAAGAGTCCTAGAGGTCTTTTTCTACATGCTTGACTTGAAGGGTCATTTGTTTTAAAGGCATGTTTTGTGGGCTTGGTATCTAGTCCATCATTTGTATGCAGATGTAAGACATGGAGGTATTCACAAGATGTGAAAATCTATTTCTTTTGTTCAAGAAGGAGTTTAGACCATCCAGTTATTGTCTGTATTTATGTTGTTGTTAACAGTTGTTGTTGAAAGCTTGTCAAAGAGGTACAAATGACAATTTTGTGAAGCAGATGTAACTTCACATTTGTTTGAGCCACCTTGAATCAATGATCAAGGCAGAGAAGTTCAAACTACCTTCTGTGACCATCTCAGCAGGAGTTTTGCATGAAGTTAAGGAGGAAGACAGTTCTTCCCAGGAGAACCAGCACATCCAGGAAGGAGAGTGGTCAAAGGCTTTGGTACAGAGGCACTATGCAAGGTAAGTGTATGGAAGTTGAAAGAAGAGGGTTTTGTTACTCTCATTTACTGTTCAGATCAGTATGTCAGTCTTTTGGAGAACAGAAGTTCTCTTAGTGGGAAGGTGTGATCCAAAATGGATCTTGGATAGACTTCTAACTCTGAAGTGTTCCTCATAGAGGAAAATGAAAGTCTAAGGATGCTCTTAGAAATAATCCCATTGCATAGATCTTTTCATTCTGAATCTACTGCAACTTGAATGGGCTACAATGGACTTCAGATGAAGAAGTTATCGCAGAAAGAAGATTGCCTTTGTTCTTTGAAAAATGAGGCATTTCTTCTAAAAATGGCCTAAAAGGCTCCTTAAGGAAATCGCATCGCAAATGTGCAAAGGGTGGACTTAAGACTAGGGTGGAAGGACCCCTAATCAGCGATCTCCGACTCATCGCATCAAAGGCAGGCATGTATGCGATATCGAGACCCCATACTTGCGATAATGCGATTATGTGATTGTGATAATCGGCGATTGGAGTGAATGGAGGAGCAGGGACATAGACCCCCATCGTTGTGATACGCGAGGTGTGATATCACCAATCAGTAGATCGGCAGATCGGTGATCGGGTGATCAGTGATCCCCGATACAAAGGGTCGTTGGGCATGCGACTTGTGATAAGCCGATAAGGGCCGGACCTGATGGGAATTATAAGCCCGATTGCATAAAATTTGAAATCCTGGTTTTTCAAATTTTATGTGTATTAGCACATTTCAGTTATAAAACCGAAATACAAAGGAAATGCCCCGAAGCGATAAAGCTGAACCCAAAAGGTTTATAGATGCAGATTTGGGTTGTTTGAGTTCTGTGGTAAGTGGGATTTTGGGTGAGCCTCAGGCAGTAAGTGGTATTGAATGGGCTCCACCCAATCCCATACACTTGCCGACATGTGGCATGGCGCAGGAGAGAGAAAACCACCTTTTCGGTTGGGTAATCTTTGCGCACATAAACCACCCGAAATGGCTGTCAGTCGTTGGATCGGAGATCACGCAGATCAACAGTGGGCTTGCGATAGCCAGAAAAGGGTGGACCTGATAGGGATCTTAAGCGTGACCTTATATTATTTGAAGTCCGAGATTTTGCGCCCGATAATGTATTCTCGGTAAAACTCTGTGTATTGGAATTTTGTTCCATTTTCAGGTTTTTGCGTGAAGAAAGGGCCCGATTCCTTTGTAACAACCCCTGATCATTGTGCGACGCAGCAAGTAGGCATTTTGTAAATAATGATGCATTTGTAACGCATAGAGCCACAGAGCCAGAAGCCAAAGGGCCAGATGAAGAGACAGAGGAATGATTATATGCAGAGAAACGGACAAGAAGCTGCAGAGCCGGAAGAATGCCTCAAAGAAGCCAGAGAGCTCAATTAACGAGGCAGCAAAGAGCAGACAGAGCGGGAAGCGCAGGCAGCTGAGGGAGTTTTTGGAGTCGCTTAGAGGTCGAGCGAAAAACCAGAGAGCTGAAAGTTGTTGAGACAGTCGCTTGGAGGTCGAGCGAACTGCTGATAACTCACAGAGCCAGAGCCAAGAGCCAAGAGCCAGAGCCAAGAGCCAAGAGCCAGAGCCAGAGCCAGAGCTAGAGCCAGAGCCAGAGCCACGAGCCAGAACCAAGAGCCAAAGCCAGAGCCAGAAAGCCGGAGAGCTTCAAAACCAGAGATAAGATGGTGCTCTAAGCCCATTGTGTTCAGTGTAAACCAATGGAGTCGAGCGTGGAGCTTGTAAAAGGACTTTACCATAATCCTAGAGAGCCTAGTCGAGTTGACTAGAGCGGAGACGTAGCCCAAGAGTTTTGGGTGAACTCCATATTATATTGTTGTTATGTGTGATTGTTTTATTGCTACATTATTTACTATGACATGTATTTACATATCAGCATAAACAACCGAATTTAAAGCGCTGAACAATTAAGAATAAACACAAGAATACACCTATTTCAAGCATTATTAATTCTGCAATTGGTTAATCATAATATCTTGGGAATATTTAAGCTTTGGAAGTGGGAGAGGTTCTTATAAGCTTGACAAGAAGCCTTTAGTGCCCCATTTTTAGATCAGACCACAAGGGAAATTGGCTTTATTGTAGATACTATCTAGTTTTTAAACTACCTTTTGGTTGTAGAATAAGACGTCGAACTACTCCTTATTAGCCAATAGCTCATTTTCCTCAAATGTAACAAAACAATGTAGCAACCTGAAACTAGAATACATCTAACAAGAACGAAATTCTACTCCTTTTGTATTACTAATAAATCATTTCAAGTGACATGATTTTCCTTCGATAATAATGATGAGTTAATTTATATTCACAAATGACAATTAACCAATGTAGATCCGTCTTAACCCTGGATATATCAAATGCCATGAGGGGTCAAATCTCTTGAGGTGGACTCTTTTAGAGTGCAAAAATTAAAGAAAGGTTTGCACCTTAAAACATCTTATCCCTCTCAGTGCTTCATAGATATAGGGTTAAGATGGATCAATTTATGTGTTATATATATTTCACGTCTCTATATATAAAAATATTATTATTTCTAATTTTATTAGAACTGTCATAATACATATAGCTACATACATATGTGTATGTCATTTTCCTTGAACATGCTTTATAATCTTTTTTATTTTAAATTTACAATATAACATGCATAGCACAAATTGATACGTATAAATCTTAGAAACAAAGTTTATTGTAAGTCTTAAGCCTTTATATGGTTATTAACTAAATTTTAACAAGAAATATCACATGGTTACGAATATGAATCATCCTTACGAATCATGTGCATATTATGGTTTTCTTTTTGAAGAAATATTTGTAATTTTATTTTTTAACAAAAAGATAATTTATGGAGAACGATACTACTATTTCATAAATGTCACAAACTAACCAATTATAACATATCTTTGAAGACTTGAACCCACTCAACAAGGGAAACAAATTGTTAACCAAAGCACTTGAGCTAAGATCCTTTGACAACTACTTGAGCTAAAACCTATTAACAATTATTTATAATTTTATTAATGAAAACAAAATTGCAATATCACAAATTAAATTGAGAAGACTTATCTTATTACTTTTATCATTATTTTTATTGTTTTTTAATTAAGTGACATTATTATTTTATTATTTTTAATTTAATTTAAATTTAGTTGCTCATTAATTTAACACTCTACTACAACATCTTTTTTTACTAAACTATAATTTTTTGCATACATATAGGGAAAAACCTATCATAACTCAGTTGTCAGACCAACAGTGAGGACAACCATCACTAATTGCTATCTCTGAAATACAAATTAACTCATCACCATTACTCAAGGAAATTATTCAAGGAAAATTACGTTTCCCTCCCTCACTCCCTCATAGAGTTGAAAATAAATACAAATAGTGTGAACATGATCAAAAACACTCACATCTAAAATACATCACTAATTTCTATGGAAATACAAATTAACTCATCACCATTACTCAAAGAAATTATTGAAGGAAAATTACCCTCCCTCCCTGAGTTGAAAATAAATACAAATGGTGTGAACATGATAAAAAACACTCACGTCTAAAATTTGTTATTATAATGTAATTTGTCTTATTATAATGTAAATTGGTTTTCTTAAGTATTTATTGAATTAAAGTTACGATGATTTACCATTTTCATCCATGGTAAATTCAGGGAAGCCTTAGAAATTGAAAAGAGGCATGTTAATTTAAATAGAGATGATTGTTGGAGTGTCAGCAGAAACTAGATTCTTGAGCTTTCTTCCTAAAAAATTTCTTATTTATTTA
>APFE031209918.1:8298-19156 GCA_000404065.3 Pinus taeda
CCCCCCTCTCAGTATTATTTCCAACACTTTACCAAGTTGTAAAGTCACCACTGCCCCAACAAATACACACCAAGATTATCCCCAACAAAATCATAAACGAGAGCAACCACCTTTCAGTAGAGACACATTGTTAGCTCATAAACACTAGAGAATTCAAAAAATAGTGCCAACACATAGTATAATGAATATACGCAGCAGAGAAGGAAAAGGAAGAGTTATTTCCATCTGGCAAGAATCAAATATCTCTTTCCCTCATACCAGATGAGAAACAAATAGACTTCATGTCATCACGTTTTCCATACCAAATAAGGAATCCAAATTAAATTGCAAGAGAACACCTGCCCTCACCAATGTTCCAAGTTTTATGACAACTCATCCCTCATCCAACTCATAACCCTCCACTAGAACCCCCTTAAAGGATTACTTGATCCAAATTCACTAGATTTTAAAGAGTACCTAGATTCCCATCCAAGGTAGAGAGAGGCCAATTTTCATACCAAATCCTTGTACTGACATCCTAGCCAAAAAATTGGTTACCTTATTTCTAGATCATCAAGTATGTTGAAAATAGACATACTCCAATTTAGAAAGTAAATTCTGAATATTTCCCCAATTGCCTCTAGTCTCTAGATTTTAATTACCTTAGTTGGTAGTTGTCTGTTCAAATTTTTTAGGCAAACTAAATAGTAATCATATTCACCCTCTACTTTTAGCAGGAGAGAACCTTCCCTAATGGCTATGTGGGTACCTTGTTCCAGTGTGAAAAATTCACCCAAGTTATTACTTTCAATGCCACAACTTTGAGCATATATTCTGAAAGGAGAAGATGAACAATCACAAAATATTCCTCCCAATTTTGCAATTCCTAGATTCCCCTTAGATGCACCATCAAATTTTAGCTTTATGAAGCCTTGGGGAGGCAAGGACAAAGACTTAGATGCAAAAAGAGTTTCCGCCAGATTTGGGGTACATTTGAATGAAACCATATTCGAATCCAGATCAATCTTTTGCAAAATGACAACCTCAACAACCTCCACCTGCCAAGCTTCACTAGGTAAAGATATTAAAAGAAGGGATTCATGGATGTTAGATAGAATCAAATCCCGTAGTAAGACCAAAGTTCAATTTTTCTCTCTAAAGATCTAATTATTTCTTTTATTCCACAAATTATAGAGCATGAATCCTATAACAAGGATCCAAGCTCAGTTCATAATGGGGTTCATAAAATTTTGATAATCCGAATTTGCTAACAAAACACTTACATTCTGATGATCAGGAATATATTTACCAAAGAAAGAAAAAAATATTTTTGATACCTCTTCAACTTGCGAGAAGGAGAGGAAGAGATGATCCAAATTTTCTTCCCACTGCCAACATAAAAAACTTAAATATTGGCGTGCATATCCCTTTTTATGGAGATGATCCCAAGTAAGAAAAAGTCATCGAACAAGTAGCCAAAGGAAGATTGTAATTTTAAGCTAGTGGATACTAGACCATAAATTTTTCCACAAATCGTCCCTAGTCAATCCTTCATGCTCAAAAATTATTTCATAGGCTTCCTTCAATGAAAAAGCTCCCAATAGCTTTTCCCCATCTCAAAATGTCCTCTTCATTGGAGAGATGAATATTCTATTCCCCCAGTAACTATCGAAAGAAATCAAAATGCAAATTTGGAGCAGGTGTTGGCCAATCTTCTTTATCATTCCAGATTCTTCACAATTGAGAAATTGTTTCCACTTTCAATAAATCTCTTACACATTTAGCACCCATAGAAAATGAATACATTTGTACATCTCGAAGAAGCTCCATATCTCCTTATCAAGGCATCTACTACTAAGGTTCTTCCAAAAATAATGCAGAGACTCCATTCCTTATTTCTCAGAAGGAATGTTTCCTTATAGTTTCTTTGTTTTCCAATGCTAATTTCCATAAAATTGAACAAGCTAGTGCTTGAGCACATCTAATATGCTCCTCCTATTATTTCAATGAAGCATACTTTATTGTCCTAGACTATTTCCATTACTCATTGCTGCATTTCACCCATCTCCACCATAAATTTTCCCCAAAAGCTGCACTAAGCAACAAAGGATCTCAAAGACATGGACCACCTCCCAACTTGAGCTTAGTCAATGTATCCCAAGCCACAAAAGGCTATCGTTTATCCTTGTTATCTCCTCTTCATAGGAAATCACACCAAATGAATCCAAGGGAGGCACATATAGCTTTAGGGATCAATATAATTGACAATTGGTAGATGGGAATGGATTGGAGAATGGATTTGGTTAAAATCAATCTACTAGCAAAATTCAGAGCCCAAAATATCCAATTTGAAATTTTCTTTAATAATTTATGAATAATATACTTCCAGGAGGATAGCCTAGAAGGAATGAGCACCAACGGTACCTCCAAATATTTAGATGGAAGATTTTCCCTTTGAAACTCTAGAACTCGAGCTAGACGACATTGTATAGACTCCTCGCAAATAAAAAAGAAGATTTCAATTTTATTATTGTTGATTAAGGTACCAAATGCAATGATAAAAGTCTCTAATATGGATTGAAATACATTATCGTCCCTAAGATTGGTGTTTCCAAACATACAAACATCATAAAAAAACTATTGATAATTTATACGGAGATCTGCCCCAATGAGCCTTAAACCCTTGAGATCTCCCTAGGAGCAGGTATTTTGGAAAAACTGGCACAAAACCTCCCCAACCAAGATGAACAGAAAAGGGGATAATGGATCCCCTTGGCATAAACCACACGATGGCATGGAAATTTCAGTGGGAGACCATTTAATCAAATCTAGAAAAAAGGTGAAGAAATAAGGGCATAAATCATCCATTTCCATGAAAAACCAAATGCATCCAAAACTTGCACTACATAATCCAAGTAAATTCAGTCATAAGCCTTCAACAGATCAAGCTTGATCATCATACCTAGTTTCTTTGAGTTTTTTAACGAATAAATGATTTCTTGAACTGTTATGATGCCATTTGAAATCTGTCTCCCCTTTACAAAGGTTGTCTATTCATCTGAGATAAGATCCACAAGAAAATGTTTCAAATGGTTTACTGTCACTAAATAAACCACCTTATAGATAATGTTACAAAGTGTAATACATCAAATCTAAATGGATCATCTAATTTGCCTGCTTTGGGTACGAAGGTGAGAAATGTAGCATTAAGATCACCCCACATTGTCAATAAATCATAAGATTCTTCCACCACCTCATAAACTTCCTCACCAATGAAAACCCAATGAGCTTTAAAAAAATAAGAGGTAAATCCATTAGGGCCAGGAACTTTATTTCTTTGCATTTCCATGACAACCAATTCAATTTTGTGCAGCTAGATTGGATGCAATAAAGCATTATTTTTCTCTTTACTAATAATTTTATGGATATACTTCAAGATCAAATTAATATTTGACTGTCTTGTAAAAGAGTGTTCTAAGAGGACCGGAATGAAATGTGCAATTAATTCCTATTCCATTTCCAAATGAGAAATATTATGATCTCCATCAAACTCAATGATAGAAAAAACCGATTAGAATGGCTCCACTATAACATGGATTGGTGGAAAAAAAATGTTTTTTTTTTGGCCTCTTTCAACCACTAGATGTGAGATTTCTTCATTCGTAACATTTCTTCCTACTTCCAACGCTCCTCTAATTGGTGTAACTTATGGCCTTCTTTCGAACTAATTTCGTAGACGGCCCTTCCACAATCATTAGTTGCTAGATCGTTTTCATTTTAGATTCAATTCTAAGTTTATTTTCAAAAATGTTACCAAAATATTTCTTAATCCATTCTTTTATCTTTTCTTTTATCATCTTCAACTTCAATTGGAAAGTTTTCATTTTGTTCTTACATTTCATCGAAATTTTCCTCCTGCCAGCCTTTCGCTCTCTCAAAAAAATCCAGCGCATGAAGCCAAAAACTTTCGAAGAAAAACAAATGATTTTTGGGGGCTTCTTTTAGATCTATATTCAAGTGCACCGATGAGTGATCAAATCCAAGAAAAAGGAGGATTAAGGCTTTGATAAAAATTTCTCTTTCCAAAACCTCCTCTAAGACCAAAAATTTCTCTAATCGGCTCGCCACTTGATGCTTCGCCTATTATTCCAGGTGCACATATCATTGATGGTTGGTATGTCAATTAATCAAAGGCCTTCAATAAACCCATCAAAAGATGCAGACTCTCGATATAATCTACTCAAACCACCTTTATTTTCCTCCAAAAAACGTATTAAATTAAATTCACCATCGATAATACAAAAAGGGTTAGAGATATGGGCTTTATGTCTTTGAAGAGTCTCTAGCAACTGAATTTTTTCTCCCAAAATTGACAGGACATAAACTAGACACAAGGCTACCATCTCTGTTGATCCCAAATATATAAATCTACTTGTCAATACTCTAGAACGGGCCACCCAATCTTGAAAAAGAACTACCTCCAGATTCCAAAAAACTGCAAGACCTCCTACATGCCCTCTGGCGTAGTAGCATTGTTTCACATCCCCACCAATACCGAGCACTAATGTCCAATAATTTGTTCATGGAAACCTTAGCCTCTTGCAAAATTACCACCTCTAGCTTCTCAAACTCTATCATGTCCCTTCAATAATGTTGTTTTCATTTTAAATTCAAACCCCGCAAGTTCTAAGAAAGGATCTTCATTGAGAGGATTTTTTAGGAGGAGAAAGAAATTGGATCTAATATAATTAACTCCTCGCTAGTGTCTTGTAGTAATTTTTGCGATGTCTTCTATCTTTTCTTTTGGTATCCTTAATCATGTCTTTGACAAGTAAGTCCTTACCTTTTTCCTTCAGCGCATTCACAAAATGAATTATATTACTATCTGAAGATTTTGATGCCTTTGTCTTCCATTCAATGTATGCTTTTGCATACAATTCCTTCTACTCTTCGAGTAACTCGGCTAGATTATTCAACACCCATTCATTGCGTCGATAGGTTCATTCTACAGCCCAGTATGACCCCGATGTATAAGTATGCCACATCCTCAAAAAAAAAAAAAAAAAAAAAATTAGTAAAATCTCGGTCAATCTTAAATTATATATAACTTTTTAATCTTGTTAATGAAATAAGATTAATTATTGACGAAAAAACATTCTTTGAGGGCACTGGTGTGAGGGTTTACAGTCGTTAGTAGACGTTGAACTCCATGGAAGGGTGCAAAGGAGGGAGCTCAACTCCCTCCTACAAGCAGGTTGTAGCCAGCCGAGGTAAGAAGCCAATAGAAGAGGTCAAAGGTACTACTAAAGTAGGGAAAGAAAGCATGGAAGAAGAGCAAGATGGAAATACAGCAAAGGAGAATAATAGCACAAAAGACAAGGAGGAAGATGACAAGGAACAGGGGGCAAAAACCAAGGCATAGAAGGGTCCATGTAAACCTAAAACTGAAGTCAAACCCAGAGTAGTTCTGAATGATCCTACTCTGCAAGCACAGAGGGACTACATGTGGACACATGCTATCATCTGTAAATTCATGGGAGTATGGCCCACTGAAAAAGCATTACAAACATGGAATAGATATCATTGGAAACCAAAAGGAAGCATTGACCTACATCTTGGGTCAAAGGGATTCTTCACTGTGGTCTTCACAAATATTGAGGATAAAGACAGAGTGTTTGAAGGGGGTCCCTACTTCTTCGCGGCAGCTAGCCTCTACATGAGGTCGTGGATGATGAACTTTGTCCCAGAGCAGGAGATATTTACCTCGGTTCCGGTTTGGGTAAGGCTTTACTCCATTCCTCTTTATTATTGGCAAACTGGGTCGTTAACGGCCATAGGAAATAAATTAGGACGTTTTGTCAAAGCATCTAAAGCCACCAAAAGGGGAAAATACACTTCCTTTGCACGAATTTGTGTGGAAATGGATCTATCTAGAGCCCTATCAGATGAGGTTATTTTGGAGGTTTTTGATGAAGAATGGGTTCAAACAGCTGATTACGAACATTTTTGCATTTACATGTCGCAGATGCCATGAGCATGGACACCTTTTCAAGGATTTCCCTCTCAATAAAATAGAGAATAAGACCAAAGCTACCACCATGAAAGATACTGAATGCTTTCATAAAGTGAGCCATAAAGGAAAAGGGGGCAAAAGGGGACTTAAGCAACATCAAGTACAAGGGCATTAGGTCAGTCTGAACAGGTACCAAGTGCTCAAAGAAGAAGAAGAGACAAAAAAAGCAAATCGGAGCATGGAGGAAAGTCTAGAGGAGAAGGAGAAAGAGGAAGACAAGGAGAAAACAAAGGATAATAATAAACAGAAAGAGACTACGATGAGTGATGTAGAACTAGATATGGACTAGGAAATGACCCAGAGTGAGATGGAAATGGAGGACCATGAGCTATAGGAGATTCTTTAGAGAGAAAACCTAGATTTGGAAGGGTTCTTGAAACAAGGAACCATGGGAGGGGTAGGCTCGTTACCTCAAGAGGAGTTCACTAGAGTACATCAATTGTACCTATGGAAAACCCAGACTACAGGGATGGACAGGAAAATTAATACTACAAAACAGGGTAGCGAAGGGGTGAAAACTTTGAAAAACACACTAGAAGCTATGCTAGTCTAGCACTTTCGTGGGATAGCAAAGGAAACCATTTCAAACAGAGAAAATTTCATCAAGGATTTAACAAGACATATACCTAGACTAGTGTCCAGAGAGGATAACTTTAAACTCAATAGGCCAATGACTAAAGAGGAGATCAGTGAGGTCCTCAAGGAAATGTAGAATGGTAAAGCGCCAGGCCCTGATGGTTTCAATGTTGATTTCTTCAAATTTTGCTGGAATATTGTTAAACAGGACATTCTGAATGTAGTAGAAGATTCTAAGAGGAATAGAACTATTTTGAAAGCACTCAAAACCTCTTTCATCTCTCTGATCCCTAAACAGGATAATGCCCTCACTCTAGATAATTTTAGACCCATAGCATTATGCAATGTGGTTTACAATATAATATCCAAGGTTGTAGCCAACAAACTCAAACCTCTTTTGCCCACTCTTGTGTCTGAGGAACAATCTGGTTATGTGGAAGGCAGACAAATTCTCAATAGTATCATTCAAGCAGAGGAGTTGGTGCACTCACTAACTAGCAACAGGAAGGCTGGAATGATCATGCAACTGGACCTAGCCAAATCTTATGACAAGCTGAATTGGACCTATATTAAGAGGGTTCTTATTGCTTTTGCGTTTGATCACAACTGGGTCAGATGGATCATGGCCCTGGTAATTTCTCCCAGTTTTTCTATTTTGGTAAATGGTTGTCCCTCCGAGACTTTTATTCCTTCAAGAGGACTTAGGCAACGTGATCCACTCTCTCCCTTTCTCTTCATTCTCATGATGGAAGGACTGGGCCGGTCCATCAAGCAGGCAAAGGAAGACAGCAAAATCAAGGGTCTACAACTTTCTGAGAATGGACAGTCCTTAACTCATCAACAATTTGTGGATGACACCATGCTGCAAGGAATCCCTATGGTCAAAGAGGCTCTAGCATACAAATAACTTCTAAGTGACTTTGACATGGCTTCAAGTATGGAGGTTAATCTTTCCAAATCCAAGATTTTTTTCTTTAACACCAATATTGCTATTTAAAGGAATATCTCCATAATTCTGGGCTTTCAAAGGGATTTCATTCCTTCAAAATAGTTGGGTGTTCCTCTAACTGCTAAACCTCTGCATAAGAGCATATGGGAGCCGATGATTAACAAGATGCAGGATAAAATTAGAAAGTGGACCATCATAACTTTAAACTTGGCTGGTAGATTGGTGCTTACGAAGGTTGTTCTTCAAGCTATCCCAGTTTTCATGCTTTCAGCTCTCCCTGCACCAAAAGGAGTCTTACAACAATTCAGATCCATTCAAAGAGATTTTCTTTGGGGAAAGGGGGAGAATAGAAATAAATGGGCCTTGGTAGCCTGGGAAAAGATTTACAAACCTACAAATCATGGAGGTCTTGGTTTAGATGATCCAGAGGTTCTAAGCAAGGCTCTAGGCACTAAACTTTGGTGGTGTTGGGTTAAAGAACCAAAGGCTCAGTGGGCTAGTATTTGGAAAGAGAAATATGCCAGTACTTGGAAAATTAACGATCATATTAGGATTTCTGGAAGTAGAAAGGGCTCATATATCTGGAATAAAGCATGGGTGAATAGAGGCTGAGTTCAAAAGAATAGCTTCTGGGAAATCAGAGAGAGAGATCTAGCACTATTTTGGGAAGACAAATGGAAACAAGAACTGATATTGTTAAAAGAGGATTTTAAGGACCTCAAGATAGAGACAGACATCATAGGGTTATCTAAGGTTAAATATTTTTGCGATCAAACCAATAATGCAGGAAAATGGAGAAACTGGAGGAATATTGTCTACAGGGAAGACAACCCTTAAAAGCGAAAGGAGAAGCTCTTATGAAAATGTTGGAACAAAGGAAGATTCTAGTACTAGGGGGCATGATCAATTAAGATGGGGCAACAACAAAGAGGGCACCTTCAATCTTAAGGAGGCAAAATGCATACTCCTTGAGTTGGATTATATTGCTCTGAATAGAATGTGGAAAAATCTACGGAGGCATCATGGCTGGATGAAGATTAAACTCTTCATGTGGCTGGTTTACCATAGGAAAATTTCGACTTGGGACAACATTCGAAAAAGGGGGGTTGTGGGCCCTTCAAGATGCCAGCTCTGTGAGGCCCAAGAGGAAACTATGGAACACCTCCTCAACAATTGCATCTTCACCTCTAAAATGTGGGACTCTTTTGCTACCATCTTCCAAAAGATGACAGGGGTAGAGAGATTATTATCATGCCTAGATTTATTATTTGGAATGTCTGGAAAGAAAGGAACAATAGGATCTTTAAATATGAAAAGAGACCTTTCCAATGTCTTTTTGAGCAGACATTAAGACAACTTAGGGAGACCGTTAGTACGACTATGAGAAATCCCCTAAGAATCCTCCTTCATATGCTGAAATGAGAATTCTCAGACAGTTGGGCATGCAGGGGCTTATTACTCAAGGCCTGGACGGAAAGGTTAGGATAATGGAAACTGAGCAGGTCTTTTGGCATCCTCCCCCTTAGGGTTTTCTGAAGTATAACATTGATGAGGCCTCTAAACGCAACTCGGGTTTTGCTGGCTTTGTAAGGGTGTTAAGGGATGAATCGGGTATTATCATTTCCATCTTCCATTTCCATTTAGGCAGAGCCACTAACAACATGGCAGAACTAATGGCTATGGAGCAATGCTTATAACTCCTAGTGAAGGATAATCGACAAAATGTGATTATCGAAGCTAACTCTGAGCTAATCATTAACTCAGTCAAAAGAATCAGCTGGGGCATAGGGCCAGAGAAGGTTTCAAAACATTGGAGGTTGATCTAGGTCTTTCAACGGATCCAGGTCCACCTCATGAGCCTACACACGGTAAGTTTTAACCATGTTCGAAGGAATGCTAACAAACTAGCGGATTTATTGGCTAACAAAGGAGTGAATTGTACCATTAGCAGAGTCGCGACGGGTTGGCAGGGGTTGTCTCAGAATAGACTAAAGGAACAGTGTGGTTTCCAAGCCGATGAAGATATGATGGTTTATCACAACAAAGCTATGGAGGTTGTGGCCAGATAGATTGGTTTCGGTATGAGTTGCTGCTTTTTCCTCATTTTTACCCTTCTTTGGTTCCTCGGCAGATCCTATTGCCTGGGTAGTTGGCCGAAGGGTTGGGACTGTACTTTACAGGGGTTCATCAACTGGTGTAGAGGGGTTGGAGTGAGAATCCGAATTCTGGGCTTTCATGGTGGTGGGGATTTCCTTGCTTCTCTTCACGGGGACGTTATTCCGCCCACAAAGTGGTTTTCGGGTCATCATGCGCCTTTCAACCAGAAAGTGGTTTTTAAGTTTTGGGAGCAATCCCACTCAAGTTGCTACAAGTGGTGGTGGGGTGGGTACAAATACCACCCTCATCGCATGCTAACCGGCAGTGCTTTAGGCCCGTGCGATATGATCCTGGTATGTCGAATCAAGCACGGAGGATCGATGGCTAGGATTCATCATGCATGTCAGTGGGTCCATGTGGTTAGGAGGCGGGCTTTTTGACAATGCGATATCTTCCTCTGTCGTTGGATCAAGCTTGGGAGATCTACGGTCAGGATCCTTCATGGATGTCAGTGGGTCCTTACGGTTAACCATCGGGCTTCTTGGCACTGCGATTTCTTCCTCCACTATTGGATCGGGCAGGATGTTTTGGTGATGGCGATTAAAGGCTTCAATGCTGATTTCAGTTTTGATTTAGGTATTTCTTTGGTTTGAGTGTTAGTCCCCCATTCGGTTAGTGGTGAGTTGAATGGCTGGCCTTGGCACGGTCGGGAACTTGAGGGTTTTCATTGTTTTGATTGGGAGGGTTCAGGGTTCACACCCTTAACTTGTTGCCCTTGGTTGTTGGGTGGTTGATTTTTCCTAGTCCATGGATCCACTTGGATGGTTGTAATCTATGTAAAATATTTTTTGATTTAGTGACAATGAAGGTACGACTCTTGCTTTAGAAAAAACAAAAAAAAAGGAATAAGATTAATTATTAAAATATAACTATGTATTTGAATGGATAGTAAATTTATCTCATGTTTTCAGTAGTTCATTTAAGATATATGTAAATGTGAATGGATCATAAATTTTCCTTTAACAAAAAAAATTACCACATTAAAACTCCAAATTAAGTAGCATTTTAAACAATTTTTCTCTTTACTAAAGTCAATTTCATTTATTAAATCAAAGGAAAAAGGTTAATTCTAGCATGTAATGTTTAACATTTAACATTTTTTATCTAATGTAAGCCCTATTTAA
>APFE031209918.1:19713-58168 GCA_000404065.3 Pinus taeda
TGATAGAGGTCGAGAGATAGGGGGAGTCACATGGGAGAGATGGAGATAAACTAAAGGATAGGGGATATGAGGAATGAAGAGAGAGAGGGGGAGAGGAGTGATAGAGGTAGAGAAGGGTAAGAGAGCGAGAGGGAGACACAAATATGGAGAGGGGAGAGAGAGAAAGAGAGAGGGAAGGAGATAATGAGAAGAGTGTAGGGTAGAGAGAGAGAGAGATATGGGGGAAGAGAGAGGGAGGTAGGAGAGAAAGGGAGAGAGAGGAAGGATGAGAGAGAGGACTTGAGAGAGAGGAGGAGAGAGGGAGGGATAGAGAGATGTATTTGGAGGGGGCAACGAGAAAATAGTAAAGACATAAAGAGTAAGAAGTGGAGAGAGAGGGAGTGAGAAGAGAGAGATGGAGAGAGAGTGTATATGTTTAGGGTTGAGATAAAGAGACAAATAAGGAGACTTGGAGAGAGGGAGGTATAAAGTAACATAGTTGGAGAGAGAGAGTGTGTGACAGGGGAAGAGAGAGGGAGGTAGGAGAGAAAGGGAGAGAGAGGAGGAGAGTGATGGGGGAAGAGAGAGGATTCAAGGGCAAAGAGAGAGAGAGAGATAGAGAGATGGGGGGAGAGATAGGGAGGTAGGAGAGAAAGGGAGAGAGAAGAAGAATGAGAGAGAGGAGGAGAGAGGGAGAGATGGAGGAGCAAAGAGGGAGGGATAAAGAGATGAATTTGGAGGGGGAGAGAGGGAGGGAAGAAGAAAGACATAGAGAGTGAGAAGTGGAGAGATAGAGGGAGTGACAAGGGAGAGATGGAGAGAGAGTGTGTATGTTTGGAGGTGAGGTAAAGAGACAAAGAAGGAGATATGGAGAGAAGGGGGGAGAAAAGGAGAGAGAAGGAGAGAGAGAATGATATAGTAACAGAGTTGGAGGGTAGAGAGAGAGAGAGAGAGAGAGAGAGAGCGATGGGAGAGAAAGGGAGAGAGATGAAGGAAGAGATAGGATATGAGAGAGTGGAGAGGGAGGAAAAGTGAGATAAAGTTGTAGGGGGAGAGATGGGGAGGTAAGAATAAATACATAGAGAGAGAAAGGTGGATAGAGAGAAGGAGTGATAAGGAATATGGAGAGAGAGGGAGAGAGGATAGCAGGAGGAAAGAGAGAAAATCAGGGGACAAGGAGAGAAGGGGAAGAGAGAGAGAAGGAGAGGGAGAGGAGGAGTGGGGGATAGATAGATAGATTGGAGAAAGAGAGTTTATATTTTGGGGGTGATATAGAGAGACAAAGGGTGATAGATATATTGATGGAAGGTGAAGAGAAGGAAGAAGAGAGAGATGGAGAGAGGGATGGACAAAGAGATTGATAAATATGGAGTGAGAGAGCATGTGTGTTTGGGGAGGTGAGATAAAGAGACAAAGAAGGAGAGACGGAGGGAGATATATATAGATGGAGGGGGAAGAGTGGGAAGAATATTTCTTGCACTAGATGCATTGATTCCAGTGTAGATGGCCATTTCTAATCCTATTTGATTTCTTGCACTAGATGCATTGATTTTAGTGTAGATGTTAATTTCTAATCCTATTTGATTGCTTGAATTAAATGCATTAATTTAAACGTAGATTATTTCTAATCCTATTTGATTTATTGCACTAAATGCATATATTTTATTGTAGGTGGTGATTTCTAATCCTATTTGATTGCTTGCACTAGATGCACTAATTTCATTGTAGATGTTGATTTCTAATTATATTTGATTGCTTGCACTAGATGCATTGATTTCAATGTAAATGATTTCTAATCCTATTTGATTGCTTTCACTAAATGCGTTAATTTTAATGTAGATGGTGATTTCTAATCTTATTTGATCACTTTCACTAAATGCATTTATTTCAGTGTAGACGTTGGTTTCTAATCATATTTTCTTACTTGCACTAGATGCATTGATTTGAGTGTAGATGTTGATTGCTAATCTTATTTGATTGTTTGCATTAGATGCATTGATTTCAGCGTAGAAGTTGTTTTATAATCTCATTTGATTGCTTGCATTAGATGCATTGATTTAGTGTAGAAGTTGTTTTATAATCTCATTTGATTGCTTGCATTAGATGCATTGATTCAAGTGTAGTAATTGTTTTATAATCTCATTTGATTTCTTGCATTAGATGCATTGATTCCAGTGTAGATGTTGATTTCTGATTTGATGTAATTGGATGTATGATGGTACATTAATTTTAAAGTGATTGGATTAACAATGTGCATTGGTTCCAGTATAAGCACAAAAACTTATTGGCAATGTACATTGATTTTTTGTTATAGTAATTCAACTTATTAATATTGGGGAGCAAGAGAGACAAGGGATGATGTTTACTACAAAAACTCGAGCTAAAGATTTAAATTGTTTACGATTTCAACTTTCCTTTTCTTATAATCAATATGAAAAGATGACAAAACTAATAAGGGTGACAACAAGAATAGTATAAGAAAATGGTTTCAAATTGATCACAATAAAGACTATTTGTAATTGACTTCATTCTTATTATTCTCCCTTTATATCATTCAACACTATTACATTGTCACTTTGCATTCAAAAATTTTATTTCATCAATTTTCATCATTAAAGTTATTAACAATATTTATCATCTCAACAAACTGGGGTAACTAAGTAAATTTAAAATTAAAATACTCTCAAATATATTTAGTATATTTAAAATGATTATATTAGTATTAGATGTATTTACATATTATTGATAAAATTAATCATATCTTCGATAGATTTTCCTTGCCCGCACATGACTAAAACCAGCCTAGATCCATCTTAACTTTGGACCTATCAAGTGCCAAGAGGGATCAAATCTCTCAAGATGCAAACCTTTCCTTAATTTTTTCACTCATAAAAGATTCCTTCACCTCAAGAGATTTGATCCCTCTCGACGCTTGATGGGTCCGGAGTTAAAATGGATCTAGGCTAGTTTAACAGATGCACTAAGTTTCGTTCTTCCTTCACCAAATTATCATAGTTTTCCTTCATAAGTGATAAAAATTCTCCAATACTTGTTAAATTAAAACAAAACACAATCTTACCTTCCTCAATCTCCCCATCAGGGGAATTTTGTTTTGGTGGATGTTCCCCCATCAGAGAGTTAGTAGGCAATTCCAACATTAAAACATCTTCAAGCACGTTAACCTCTGCCTTTGTTTCATGCAAGAAAACAAATTGATTTTTGTTCTCTAATTTCCTCAAAGGTTGTTCCACTCGACCGAGCTTTCATAAAAGCGTAATTATTCACTGATCTAGAAATCTCTTGTTCTTTCCGTCGAGATGGACAATCATGGAATAAAATGTCCATGTTCTTGACATTGCCTGCAATGAAAAGGCACATGTTCATAATCAAGGGTAAAGGCACATGTTTATAATCGAGGGTAATGACTGAGAAATGTTTATGTATATTCAAATACAGTCATAAGACATATTTTTAATTCTATTGGTAACCCCCCACATAGTGACAAATCTTCCCAGAGCATTCTCAATATTTTTTAAAATTTCTGGTATCCAAAAGTCCATATACAAGGAAAAGAGTCGTTCCCATAGAGGGGGTTGCCAAAAACTCTTCTTTGTTAGGATTAAAACACTCTTCCCACTACATAATGTAAAACCCCACATTATTAATGAAATAAGGATTTTTCGTCAAAAGCCTTGCTTGTATTTTCAAGGTTGGAAAAAATGACAATGAAGAATTGTTTTGGACCTAACCTAGAATCAATTTATCCTTTGGGTTTCCACTTTTGTTGTATCAACTTATCTAATTATTTTTCTGTAGCCTAAATCCTCACAAACTTGCAATTGAAGGTGTGGCATTTCATTTGTTTACATTTTTCCTCCAAACATTTCAAGGGAAATGGTAAACTTAGGGTTTTGAGAGAATGTATATTTACCTAATAATGTGTTGTGAAAGGAGGGGTGGTCAGCGACTCCTACTTGGCCACTCATTCCTAAAAGAAACCTTAGCACCTATCATAACAAAAATATGGTGAGAGAACTTTGCAAAAATCGAAAGAACAGAAAACAAAATCGCTACCAGCGTACCATGAAACTCTAGAAACTCATGAAACCATTCTCACATATGAAAAATATGTTGAAATTTACATCTCATTTTCAACTTTAAATCTTTTATATAATAAGCAAGGTCATTGTACAAAGAATGGTGATGATTTGTGAAACATAATCTTACCATGAAAAATCTTGTGATTCGACCAGCTCTAGCCTACTTGAAAAAATGAGTGCGTTCAATTATTGTGTGTGTGGGAGTGTAACCTTTTAATCCTAAGTCTTTTTTTTTGGAACTAGTTGAAGGTTGTAAAAGTTATTAGTAGCACAACTGCATCAGTGAATGTGGTTGATATACGCTGAAGACCTATAATTATGATTATTATTATTATTATTTTTAATATCACCACTATTTAATATAAAATTAATATTTTAAAATTTAATTTAATAGAAATATTAAGTAATAATATTAAAAAAATAATTAATTCACTAAATATTAATTAAACAATATATTTAAAAGTTAATTAATTCATTCAATAATTAATAAATCCATTAAATAATTAATTTCATATTACTAATAATCAATTCACTCATAATTAATTAATAAATAATAATAATAACTAATTATTAAATATTGTTTTTAATTAATTAATTATATATATATATATATATATATATATAGATAATATGTAATTTGATTTTTTTTATTTATCATTATAAAAATTTCTTTTTATTAAATATTAATCAACAATAGAGTATGGTTGACAACTCTTTTCAAATCACCATGCACCAAAAACTGAATGCAAAATCTATATTTGGCATGGTCGGCATTCATTCATACTAATCATGAACCATTTGATTTTATTTTTCTGTTAATAAAATTCTTTTATTAAATAATTAATATTAATTATTATAAATAAATTTAACTCAAGGATTTATATTTAACCCAAGGACTAATATTAAAACCCTGTAAATAACATTATACCCTTTGAATATGAACCCCTAGATTAATAAACCAAAGGGATTGATATTAGAAACCAAAGAAAGTAATAAACCTAAGGGATTTATACTAAAACCCCAAGGGATTATAAACCGAAGGAAATAATATTAAGCCCAAGAGATCAATATTATAAAATCAAGGTATATAAACCTTAAAACAATCACGGTTTACTATGGTTGATCTTCATATTGAGACAATCTTTATCACAATACGATGTTGGACCATGGTTGACCATGATGGATTTCCATATGGAGATAATCTTTGTAACAAAGCGATGTTGGACCATGGTTGATTTTCATATTGAGAAAATCTTTGTCACAATGTGATGTTGGACCATGGTTGACCATGATTATAAACCTAATGGATTTATATTAAATACAAATATTAATATTATAAACCCTATGAATAATATTATACCCTAGGAACATGAACCCTTAAATTAATAAATCCGAAGGAATAATAAATCCAATGGATCAATACTAAAATTCCAAGGGAATAATATTAAACCCAAAGGGAAAATATTATAAACCCAAGGTATATAAACCCTAAAATAACCATGGTTGACCATATTTTACCATGGTTGATTTTCATATTGAGACAATCTTTGTCACAATGCAACAATAGACCGTGGTTGATTTTCATATTGAGCTAAGAGATTATAAACCCAAGGTGTATAAACCCTAATATAAATATTATAAACCCCAAAATAAACATGGTTTACCATGGTTCACCACGGTTGATTTTCATAATGACACAATCTTTGTCACAATGCAACGTTCAATTATGGTTGACCGTGATTGATTTTCATATTAAGACAACCTTTGGAACAAAGTGGCGTTGGACTATGGTTGGTCATGGTTGACCACGGTTGATTTTCATATTGAGACAACCTTTCTCACAATGCGACATTGGATGATGGTTGACCATAGATGACCATGGTTGTCATAATGTGGCGTTGCAACAAGGGATTAATAAACCTAAGGGAAATTAACCTTTAGATTGATAAACCCAGGCAATTGATATTATAAACAGAAGGGATTAATTATAAAACCCAAGGGAATAATATTTAACCCAATGGATTAATATTATAAACCCAAGGTATATAAACCCTAAGATAAATATTATAAACCCAAAGGAATAACAAACCTAAGGATTAATACTAAAAACCCAAGAGATTACAAACCAAGGGAATAATATTAAATCCAAGGGATAAATATTATAAACCCAAGTTATATAAACCCTAAGATAAATATTATAAACCCTAAAATAAACATGGTTGACCATGGTTGGCCATGGTTGATTTTCATATTGACACAATATTTGTCACAATGCAACATAGGATTATGGTTGGCCATGATTGATTTTCATATTGAGACAACATTTGGCAGAATGTGACGTTAGAAAATGGTTGGACATGGTTGACCATGGTTGATTTTTATATTGAGAAAATCTTTCTCAAATTGCGATGTTGGACCATGGTTGTCATAATCTGACATTGGACGAAGGGATTAATAAACCCAAGGGATATGAACCCTTAGATTGATTAAACTAATAGATTATTTCTAAAACCCCAAAGGTATTATAAACCCAAGGGAATAATATTAAACCAAAGGGATTAATATTATAAACACAAGGTATATAAACCCTAATTTATAAACTCAAGGGATTAATACTAAAATCCAAGGGATTACAAGCCCAAGGGAATAATAGTAAACCCAAAGGATAAATATTATAAACCTAAGGTATATAAACCCTAACATAAATATTATAAACCCTAAAATAAACATGGTTGAACATGGTTGGTTTTCATATTGAAGAAATCTTTGTCATAATGCCACGTTGGACTATGGTTGACCATGATTGCTTTTCATATTGAGACAATCTTTGGCAAAAGTTGACATTGGAAAATGGTTAGTCATTGTTGAACATGGTTGATTTTCATAATGAGACAATATTTCTTAGAATGGGACATTGGACCATGGTTGACCACAACTAATTTTCATATTGAAACAATATTTGTGACAATGCGACATTGGACTATGGTTGACCATGATTTATTTTCATATTGAGAAAACCTTTGGGAAAATGTAACGTTGGAAAATGGTTGGCCATGGTTGATTTTCATGTTATGACAACCTTTGTCACAATATGACGTTGGACCATGGTTGTCATAATGTGACGTTGGAACAAGAGATAAATTTTGTCACAATGTGACCATGGTTATTGACCATGCTTGACTATGGTTCATATACATATTAAGACAATATTTGACACAATGGAACATTAAAAATGGTTAGCCATGACTGATTTTCATATTGAGACAATCCTTGTCATAATGTGACACTGGTTGGTTTTCATATTGACAGCATATTTCTCATCATGCGACGTTGGACCATGGTTGACCATGACTATAAACCCAATGGATTTATATTAAACCCAAATATGAATATTATAAACCCTGTGAATAATATTATAACCTAGGAATCTCAACCCTTATATTAATAAACCCAAGGAATTGATATTATAAAACAAAGGGAATAATAAACTCAAATGATTAATTTTGGAACCCCAAGGTATTATAAACCTAAGGGAACACTATTAAACCCAAGGGATTAATATTATAAACAAAAGGTACATAAAGCCTAAGGTCAATATTATAAACCCTAAAATAAACATGGTTGACTATGGTTTACCATGATTCATTATCATATTAAGACAATCTTTGTCACAAAGCGACGTTGGACCATGGTTGATTATGGTTCAACATGATTGATTTTGATATCGATACAATATTTTCCACATTGAGACGTTGGACCATGGTTGACCTTGATAATAAACCTAGTGGATTTATGTTATAAACCCTAGGAATAATATTACACCCTAGTAAAATGAACCCTTAGAAACCTGAATCCAATGCATCGAATAATATTATAGCCTAGGAATATGAACCCTTAGATTGATAAACCCAAGGAAATAATATTAAACCCAAGGGATTAGTATTATAAACCCAAGGTATATAAACCCTAAGATAAATATTATAAACCTAGGAGAATAAATAAACCTAAAGGATTAATACTAAAAACCAAGGGATTATAAACCCAAGGGAATAATATTAAACCCAAGGGAATAATATTAAACCCAATGGACAAATATTATAAACCTAATGTATACTTACCCTATGATAAATTATAAACCCTAAAATAAATGTGGTTGACAATGGTCGACCACAGATGATTTTCATATTGACACAATCATTGTCACAATAAAGCATTGGACTATGGTTGACCATGATTCATTTTCATATTGAGATAACCTTTGTCATAGTGCAACATTGGAAAATGGTTGACCATGGTTGACCACATTCCACTCGAAGTGGCGTGAGGGTATGTTGAAAGCAGTCTTGAATTTGTCTTTCTCTGATATGGCTACTTGCCAAAATCCTTCCTTCAGATCAAACTTAGAAAAACTCTTAGCTCCTGCTATCCTTCTGATTAAATCTCCTTTATGGGGTTTTGGATAGGTATCATCAGCTAAGACTAAATTTAGAGGCTTATAATTGATTACTAATCTCGAGATACCTCTAATCTGTTCAGCTCTCTTGTTCACGTAGAACCCATAACAGTTCCAAGGACTGTCTGATTCTCTGATTAATTTCCTGTCAAGGAGCTACTGAATTTCTTTCTCACAAATAATTTTGTATTCTTTGCTCTTGGGTATTGCTCGGCTCTTACAAGGTTTTCTAGCATATCCTTCCTTGTAAGGGAGCTCAACTGTGTGTTGCTTCCTATGCCATAATGCATTAGGTTCTTCAGAGAAGCATTCTTCTTCGATCTATTTCTTCAAATCTCCAATCTTGCTTCTTACCTGGGGCAAGTTGAGTTTTTCTTCTATTCTAAGAGTTGGCTTCAAATCAATCAGATCTGACAATTTGGCTTCAACTCTGTCCAGATTTTGCACAGTTTGGACCATTGTGGAGATTCTTGGATTGGAAATGTAAGGAAGCTCAATTTTCTTTCTTTTCCCTTTAGATGTGGGGACTGATATAAAATATCCAACTTTTCCTCCCTTGAGCCTAAGTGACCCCTAAGGCTCTATTGCTACCAAGAAGACATTGCCAAGTATGCAGTCTACTGGGATGTCAGCTACTGCAAACTTCATATAGACACAGTGAGTATCAAAACAAAGAGAGGCTTTGGGTACCTCATACTGGAGCTTCTTGTTACCCAAACCTACTACTTTTCTTTCTGCAGCAACCCAACATTTTCTTGGTATATTCTTCATATTGAGGATATTAATATCTGCTCCTAAGTCCAGAAGAGAAATCATTTCAAACATTTGCCCTTTTATGCAGATATTTACCTTAACATGATGTTGTTGGTAGGAGATAGTTAATAATCTCATATCTCTGAATCCAAAATTTGGATCTTTAATTCCTTTAGCAACTTGGACTTCTTGGTTACTGCTGTATTGAGTAGTATCTTCTGCCTGGTCATTATTTTCTTCTTCTTCTGCCACCTCTTTACCTTTCTTCAATTCTGCAATCTGAGCTTTCATTGCAGAAATTTATGCCTTGAGATTGTGAATCTCACAACTCACTTCTCCTAGAGTGGTATTCTCACCCTGTCCGGTTTCTGTTGATGCCTCTGGAATGATTTTATGTTTCTTTCATATGAAGCATCAATAAAAAGATACTTCTTACCTGAACCATTTGAAGCTTTGGATTTGAGTTGGTCCATAAAGGTTTCAGTTAGGTGATTTTTCATTTCTCCATCCTCCATGGCTCGTATCTGAGATAGAATTTTCAGCTTGTCTTCTTCTGTTGCGGCCATGAGAACCTTTTCTTTCTAGGGCTTGAGGTTGTCCCCTTCTTTACTGGAGTCACTATAGAATTCTAAGTCAGAATCATAGTAGACTTGACAAGCGCATTCCTCAGATTCAGAACATAAGCATTCTGAGGAGTCGGAATCTAAATATTGTTGTATATGTGCATGGAGTTCTTCTGCAGAAGAAGAACTGAAAGAATCATAAGAAGATTCTTCTATCTGATGTTGTTGAGTTATTTCTTTGATCACAACATTTGGGCAGTGTTTTGTCTTGTGTGTGAGAGAACCACATTTCATACATATCATTGGTCCTCTTCCTTCCTGCTTGACTTGTTTTCCTTTCTGAACAAAGGCTTCAGATTTCTTGCCTTTGTTTCGCTTTGACTCTTCGCCTTTTGGACATCTGGAGGAGGTATGTCCATTTTGTCCACATAGCCAACAAGTAAGCTTATTCCATTTTGCTTGTTTTGCGGAATGCATATGTATATCTAAAGGATTATAATAATGTGTTCTTGGAATATATTTATAATATCCCTTTTTCTTTTTGGAGGTTTGGCTTCTATTCTGCTTGGGATATTTTCTTCTATCCTTTGGATAATTTCTTCGGTTCTTGTGGAAAGTTTCCTTGAACTCTTTTGCTCTTTTTTTAGCTTTTCTCCTTTTTACCAAAGGATCATTTGCTATTAGTCCATACTTGCTACAAATGAACTTCTTATCTGGCAATCTGGAAAGTTTTTCTGGGGATTTATTTACCTTTGAGCTGGTACAAAGACTTACTAGTCTCTTTGTAATGTGGGCATATATTTCTCCGCATGTATATGACTCAAAAGGTAATTTGAAGATTTCTTGCATTCTGATGTAGTCTACAAATTTGGATGGCAAGGTTGCAAGATATACATGTTTCCATAACAGGTTCTTTGAATATTTGACTTAAAAAAATTTCTACATCTAGTCTTTGTGGAAGTCTTCGAATTGGGACATTTTGTGGCACTTCAAATTCATCATAATAACTTCATTTTTGTCAGTAATTTCTGTTTCTCTACCACACCAATGTTTTAGGATCATTGATGTCAATGCTCCTATCATATTGCTGGTAACAGTGCCATCAGAATTATGTATGACATCTCCTTTTTCATCCTTAAGAACTTCTTCTTCTATTTTTGCAATAAGTTTAGGAGATGACTCTGTCTCCCACCACCTGATGAGTGTTCCTGTAAAACACTAAATAATAGTTCTACAAGCATCAATTTCACTTTTCCCTCTAAGACACATGAGTTTATATTTTGTATACATCATATCAATCATTTGCCTGATTTGGCCTATACTCATGTTATCTATATTCCACTCTCTGTGGGATTCTAGGAAAAAGGCGTGTGCTTCAGGAAGCTTTCCTTTTCCTTCAATATCAGGTGTTGGATATCTGGTGAACCTATGCTCAAGAGGTTCATATATGGGAAATATCTGTGTACTATGATCTTTTTTTCTTTCCATTTTTCTTCTTCTTCATCCTTAAATAAGGATGCAATGGTGACTTTTTCTATAGCCTCAGATCCTGAAGATGTGGCTACTTCTTTGGGAAATAATGTTGGGAACCTATTGATTGGCTTAATAGGATCCTGAATCTTTTTATTTCTTTTCACAAGAAAGGTGTTGGGGACTGGTTTTTCTATCTTTGACAGATCCATCTTTTCAACTTTATCTGTCAAACCAGCTATAAGAACTTTAGTTGAATCCAGATGATCAGCTAAATTTTCTTCTACTCCTTCTATTTTGGATAAAGATTCTCTTGCATAAGAACGAATAAGACTGGAATCAAACTGTACATTATTCATACATTTATTTACATCATTAATTGATACTTGTACATTATCAATTTGTTCCTTGACTTCTGCTGATTTTGTTACATTTATTTCCAGGCCTTTTAATGCAGTGTTTTTCCAGTTTAGTTGTTCACTGGCCTTCTGTATTCTTCCATCAATGCCTAGGGCATTGTCATCTTTCTGAACTAATGGGATGGCTTTGGTTGCATTTTGGTTTTCTCCGATAACAATTCCTTTGAAAGGAGGAAATGTTGAAGGAGTTTCTACCTTTGTTCCATCTAATGTAGTCCAAGCATGCTTATTTGTTGAAGTGCTTGTAGAACCAGTAAAAACATTTAATGGAGATATATTATCTTTCCAAGAGTAGAAAGATATCCATGTGTTATTCATATCCATAAAATGTTTCCAATCTTTAGCTAATTCTTTTTTTTCTCTGGGAGTATAATTCTTATTAAATTCATTTGCCTGAGGATTGGTATACAAATCCCAATTTAACATCACTTTCATCCATTGTGCACTAATCTCAGATTTCATGCATCCATCCATGAGAGAGAAAAATTTGTGCATTTCCATTACTGCAAGCCTTTTGCGGTCATCAGGCACTGGGAAAAATCTTCAATCTGGTATGAGGAAATTTGCCTGCTCAAGGTATCCTAGACCATACCTGGGCTTAGTTGGTCTCATTAGACACATCATCTCGGTCAGCCTTGGGTCTTCTCCTTCTAATGTAACAATTTCATGCATCATGAGTACATGATCAGCATCCTGTTCATGAGGGAAAGGAATATCTGAGCATTTAGGATTCGGGCATGGACTAACTGACGTTGAAGGAGGAGTTATGCCATATTTGGGATTGTGGTTGGCATGGATTGTAGTTGCTACTAAAGTGAGCAGATTAATACTATCTTGGCACTCAGGGAACTTGACTTCTAAAGAGGAAAAATTTACAAGCTATGCTAATTCATACAAAGAATTATGTCTACAAGAAGATGAACTGGAGCAAGCAGTATCTACAGTGGAGGGGTCTCTGTAATATTTGGATTGTTTACAGGCGATCTCAATACCTCGGGAGTCAATGGTGGATCTTCTGGGAAATTATATGATTGCAGAAGATAGATTTTCTGTAATGTCTGCTGAGGTGATTTTCTTCGGCATGAGAGGCTTAGGATTATTTATCACCCAATGTTCTGGAAATGTCAAGTCTTCCCAATGGATTGTCTGATGCTCAATTTTCTGATTTTTCGCATCAGTCATGACAACAACACTAGACTTTGAGTCTTGACTGGGTGTATGGTGGATGGCTGGCCACAAGGTATTGATGTGACGAAAACAGCCTTTAGTTTGAATGGCTATGTTATTTTTCTTTTTATGCATATCGAAACCAGTGGTTTGGATCTGGAGCTGTAAGATCTGGTCAATGGTTTCATCAAATGTATAGATAGAGAAATTTGAATAGCAGTCAAAATAGACTAGACCATTGGATAGAGGAGCAACAATTCCGCCTATTAAGGAATCAGTATACTTATTGTGTGTTAGATATCAGACAGTGGCTAACACAAAAGTATGTAATCCTTTATGTGTTAAAGGATTGATTCCTACACGTATGCATCCTAAATGCAAATAGTTTATCTTCAATCTTTTGGCCTTGGCCTGTAACTCTTTTGGATTTAACAGAGAAATGGTCTGGATATTGTCTAAGTTCTCTTGGATTTGACTCACAAACTCTTTAATACTAATCCTAGTTGCAGCTTTTAAATGAAATACAAAAATATCATTATATACTTCTGAGGGAGCTACGGTAGGTAGTTCCCAACGGGCAGAAGGTTGAGGTTCTTCATACTCAAGTTCAGCAGAATTTAAGACTTGACTAGAACTTGTAGCAAACATATCTCTTAAAAGATTTTCTTCAGCCTTAGAATCCCTCTCTTCTAATTCTTGGAAAGAAACAGACTTTCGAAATGATCCATTCTTTATGAGTATAAGATTTAGAATACCGACCTTTTGAACTAGACGTTACTGGCTCTGATACCAATTTTAAGCAAGGACTTCTGTCACAAACTTGCTACTTGCTGCATCTTTTCGTTTACCTTTGATAGCCAACTCCTGGTGAACCAGTGGTGAACCTACTCAAAACTTTCACGCTCTCACGACCTCAATAACGGCTTCCTCGCTTAACAACGGCCTTGGTGTCCCTTCGTTCCTTTGGCGAACTTCCTGTGAACTTCAGATGAAAGCTCAAAGATAACTACTACCACAGCAGAAAATATAAGTACGCAAGGTATTCAGATGTGGAAAGTTGTACTCATTTTATTTCAGAATGGATAAAGCTTTTTATAGAGAGATTCTTTACAGAGATTGACTATCTTCGCATTTATCGAGCTTTATGTTGTCCACGAGGAACAAGAAATACCAAAGGCTACTTGGAAAAAGATAGGCTCTGCCTCAGAATATGACTTGAACTCATATACAGACTTGATGACTCTCTAATATGATTCGGCCACTTTAGGTTCTCACCAACATCAAGCACTGATAAGCAGGCTCCCAAATCACCTAAGGACTTTGAGTTCTTCTCGTGATGCAAGCAGATCAGACTAAATGTTCGCAGATGCAGAGCAAGAGAGTTTCTCGTCTCAATGACTCTCTAAGACTCAATCTAACTCAGACTCTGAATGCTTCAAAAATTAACCTTACCCTCATTATATAGGAAATGAGAGGGGATAAGCATTACTGTAGGCTGACCGAAAAGTGGATGGAATCATTATTTTCAGACAACGCTAAGGCAACATCTGCACAAAGATTCCAATCCAGAAAGGTGGATGGAATTATTGCTTTCGGGTAATGTCAGAGCAATATTTGCATAAAGATCCCCGTCTGAAAAAGTAAATCTTATAGAAAGCAATTCTGACAGAACAAAGTGGATACCTTTTATCAAAGTCCACGAGAAAATAATGCCGACAAAACAAAGTGCATGCTTTTCGTAAAAGTCCACGGGAAAATATAGTGCATGAATATTTACATAGTGGAGGCTTTAGTATAGCAAAGCCCACGAGAAGTCTGGTCACAATTAAACCCTTGTGACTAGTGTACTCATTATTACAGTATGGATTCTTTTTCTCGGAAAGCCCATGTGAACCGTCAAAATATTGTCAGTCCAGGGAATCTATCTCTCTTATACAAAATTTCATCCCAGGCTTTTGTGTATATGTTGTGGACAATCATAGGTTTCCCTAGAACAATATGGTATTGTACTTTAGTTAATAAAAGCCACTCCAAATGTTCTCTCATGTATTCTTCAAGTGAATTGTTATAAGGAGATGACCTATAAGTTGACCATTCACCTTTTGTCATGTCTTTAACAACTCTGTAAATAGGGTGAATGCATTCTGCAAAGTGTTGTTCAATACATAAATTACAGTGATTTCTGCAATATTGTTCATGCCATACTGGGTCCATAGCGGTTCTGCTAACACCATAATCAATCCACCAATCTATGAACCATTTACATTGTTGATACCCCTGATAATAGCCAATGGTGCTAAATTTTAATTTTGTGTAGTGAGTTCCTACCTTCTCGTCGACGTTGAGGAAGTCCCACCAGAGTTGTTTATATTCTGCAAAATTGTACACCGTGTCTGGAAAAATGATCTTTGGGTCATTTCTTGGCCATCTAGCGGCACGTTGAGTCCGAACATGTCCTGGCTCGTTCCAGAGATCTCTTGTTCTGTAGATGCAAACATATCTTTCATGTATGTCTGTACTAGTTCCTCCATGATACCAGATGGTGGCAATATCATGAAAATTCTGTTCTAAAGCTCTTTGTGCAATGTCTGCATCTCTCCTTGCTTTATCATAAACAAGAATTGAAGGTTGCAAGAGAACCGTTGTGAAATTATAAGAAAAAATTAGGGAAAAGTACAATAAATATAAATGACAATCAAGGATGATTCACCACTTTACTACGAAGACTTCACATTACCCTTGCTTGCCCAAAAGTAATGGCATTTAACATAAAATCCGTGAAGTCCTGTTAAATATTGTGTATTGGTTAATAAAATATAGTTTCATTATAGGGAAGTTAAAGCAATGTTTAACAGATATTTTAAGTTGAAGTTACGATAATTTCCCTTTTTTTATCGGATTTCAATGGAAGAACTATATTTCGAAAATGCTTTATGCTAAATTGTTTCATTAAAAATCAATACACATAACACATTTCAAGAATGCAACTATACATTATTGCAGTTTGCCATAAATTGCAATCTCATCTACTCTATGCAATTCGCAAAACCTGCAATGTGATTTTAAAAGAAAATATCCATCGTTGCCCTTTCACATAAATTACAATGTCATATACTCCATGCAATTTGACCTGCAATATTATCAAAAACATCAATGTTTGCAAAATATTACAAAAATAATTCATCCATCACCATTGGTCTACTATATTAATCCTCACGTGCTCAGGCTGGCTGATATTATATGAAGGGGAATAAAAGTTTTCAGAGAACGATTCTGAATTATAATATTGTGGTTGAGTGGAGGTGAAATTAATGCATGCTGCCATCCATCACTCCCCCTCATACCCAAAAAAATCAAACTCAAAGTTACAAATCTCCATTTGCTCTCCAAAATAGCGTGCAAAAAACAGGTTGAACCACTGAAAGAAGCAAAGAACAGGGTTGAATATTGTTTTGAAATTAATTAAGAAATTTAATTTCTGGTTTGCAGAGGTTTGCAGCAGAATGCATTATTTTAATTCTAGAGGTAGATTGCATGTAGAAAACATTGTTGGAATTGTACTGAGTTCCTGATTAAGTAATTATCGCCAAAATAGTGAGACCTGGGATCATTGTTACAGAAATTGCCATGGAAACTAAGCCAAATCTAAAGTAAGTGGATCACAGAGATTTCATTGAAATCATGTGCAAGGTTATGGGAATTTCGTGATTTGAATTCTCAAATTAAAATCTCCATTGGGACTAGGAATTGTAGTAGATAAGTTCCAAAACAGAGTCAAGGTATGCCTAAGGTTCGTTAGTTCCAGTGCTGATCATTGATGAAGGGTTACAAAGAAGTTTGGACCGCTTGAAATGAATTGACAAATGTCAAGGCAATGAGAAAAGGTTGTTCAATTTCCAATGAGGAGCGAGGTGCATTCTTGTTTCCAAGATGTTTTCTGAACATTACAAACATGGTATTGTTGTATTTCTTGTGAATTTTTTGGAAATCGTTGATGTGCCATATTTGGGGCCTATTAAATTGACAGATTCCAGTTATTAGAAACTATTTGAATTTGTAGATTTTGGTGATGGACACAGGAAGTTAATGATTGTGTGGCACTAACAGTTTAATCATCATTTAGAAAGTTTGAACATGTTATAAAAATTGTCAAAAGAAGAGGATTTGATAAATATTGGAATGTGTATGCTGGCCATAAGACAATTGTGTCATAGTGAACAGTTGAAATGAAAAAACAAGAAACAACTATCGAAATAGTGACAAGAAAGAAGTAGAAGCTAGAATTTTATAGAATGAAGTAAAGCCCTAGAAGAGGTGATGTTAGTTAGACAACAAGGCTAAAGAAGACTAGAAAATAAAGCAAGAACTATGACAAAGAATTAGTAGCACAGGTTAGTGTTGTAGAAAGAAGGAAAGGAAGATAATGGAAGATTAGTTCTCAAAGGAGAAGTGAACAAGATGGGAATTGCAATAATCACATAACTAATGAAGTTGAGGAGAAGGTGCACTCCGAAGAAAGAGTGTGAGAAAGGTCTTACTACATAGTGCCTAGGAAGAGGATAGCTTCCAACATAAAAAGTTGGGTAGAAGTTGTGAGTTATTGTTTTTCACAATTATTAAATATTCAATAACTGAACAAGAAAGGCATAAAACATAAAAAATGAATCACACATTTACACAAGTGATTTTACATGGTAAAACTTTGATAGACTGTCAAGGAAACCTCCACGGGGCAAGGGATTGGAAATCATTATTAATCAAAGATGATTCTCCATGATACAAGCCTATGGACCAATCCCAATTAATATGGGCTTACTTTGTTACATAACTCATTCTCGTTAGACAACTGACTGACCAATAATAAACCAAATTTACCCATAATTACATTATTTACATTACTTTGTTGTCGCATTTCAACAATCTCCTAATCCCTTCCTCATGTCCATTCATCATCTCTTCTGCAAGCCAAGAGAAGCCAAACACCATCAAATCTTCTCTATTGTAGCTAGCTTCGTGAATATGTCTACACAATTCTCTTGTCTATGGACCTTCTTGAGAGCTGCTTTACCAACATCGATTACATGTCTCACAAAATGATACCTTACATCAATGTGCTTGGCCTCGCTGTGATAAGTTGGAGTTGTAGCCAAATGAATAGCACTCTAACTGTCACATAATACATTCACTTTCTCCTACATTCTTCCAATTCCATCAAGTAGACCTTTCAACCAAATCACTTCTTTACTGGCATCTGAAGTAGCTATATACTCTACTTTGGTAGTGGACAAAGCATTCATTTCTTGAAGCTTTGACATCCAACTAATTTCTCCACTTAGAAGAGTAAAGACATAACCTGTAGTAGATTTCATTTTGTCCAAATCACTTGCATAATCAACATCCACATATTCACAAACTGATTCTTTACTACCATTAAATATGATGCAATGGTCACTTGTGCTTCTTAAATACGAAGCACCCATTTCACTGCTCGCCAATGTTCTTCCCCTGGATTTGCCATGAACCTATTGGCAACTCCAACTGCATGTGAAATGTCAGGCCTTGTATATAGCATCACATACATTAAGTTTCCTACTGCATTTGCCTATGGTACACATGACATATACTTCTTTTCTTCATAAATTCTAAAACTCAAAATCGAAGAAAGTTTAAAATCGGAAGCTAATGGAATATTAACAAGTTTCACATTGTTCATATCGAACTTTTCAAGTATTTTTTCCATATACTTCTGTTGTGATAACCAAAGCTTTCCATTTTTCTTGTCTCTATTTATCTCCATGCCCAAGATTTGTTTTGCCACTCCAAGATCCTTCATATCAAACGTCCTAGAGAGTTGAGCCTTTAACTTGTTGATCTCTTCCACGCTTTTGCTTGCAATAAGCATATCATCAACATACAAGATCAAGATAATGAATATTCCATTGAAACTCTTAAAATATACACAATGATCATACTCACTTCTAGTAAAGTTATGGCTCACCATAATAAAGTCAAACTTCTTGTACCACTACCTGGGAGACTACCTCAAGCCATATAATGATTTCCTAAGCTTGCAAACTAATCTTCTGCTACAACCTTGTACAAAACCTTCTAGTTGTTACATATAAATATCTCCATTCAAATCACCATATAGAAAGGTTATTTTAACATCTAACTATTCTAACTCAAGATCAAGTAATGTATTTAGTACCAACACAGTACGAATAGAAACAAGTTTTACGACTGGTGAAAATATCTCATGAAAGTCAATACCTTCAACTTGAGAAAACCCTTTTTCTACTAGCCTCGCCTTATACCTCTCGATATTTCCCTCAGCATTTCGCTTCAATTTGAAGATCCATTTGCATCCAACAACACTTCTCTCTTCAAGAAGTTCTACAATATCCTAGATTTTGTTCTTGGATAAGGAATCCATTTCTTCATCCATAGCCTTTTTCCACTTTTTTCTATCTGCATCATCCACTACTTCCTGATAACAAGAAGGTTTGCCATCTTCAGTAATCAATGCAAAAGATGAAGTAGAATCTTCATACAGTTTGGGTATTCTTCTTTCCGTTGTAGACCTTCTTATAATGATTGGTTGTTGAACTGGTTCTAGAAATTCAACAATTTTGTTTGTATATTTTTCACCTTTTCCTTTAGAAGTCTCTCCTTCCTTTCGACTTTCTGAAAAAGGTCTAGTCTCCAACTGAATTTGCTGATTTTGCAATACTTGTTCCTGTTCAAATTTTTCAACATCTGATTTTAAAAGAGAAGATTCATCAAATGTTACATCTCTACTAATGACTATCTTCTGTGAAGAAGGATCCCACAACCTATATCCTTTCAGCACATAGTCATACCCAACAAAGACATAACATTTCGATTTTGGATCTAATTTTGAGTGCTGATTTTTAGGAATAGGAGCATAGGCATTGTTAGGGTCCTATAATAATAGGATTCATAATTTTGAATTGGCTATGGTTAGTCTTGTAATATTGTACATACTTTTTCTTTCTGCAAAATTTCCATATTAAAAATTAAAAAATGTAAAGAGGGTATGTCCTAAAAGAATAATCAAAGGACAAAAAGAAAGAAAAAAGTGAAAAATATGAACCCCAAAAAGAAATAAAAATAGATCATGAAAGTGTGCAAATTCAAATTCCACTCTTTTTGCTTTACTTTATAAAATAAGATTGTGTGCAACTTGTCAAAAATGCCACAATCCATGATGGTCAAATAGTTGAATCTTGACCCATTCATGCTTTAAATTTCATGTTGATAGATAGAGAATAAAGATCTAGAAAAATTGTTTAACCTTGGCAGATCAGTACTTAGGTAGAGAATAATATTGAGTTCATCAGTTTAATCTGAGCCATTGGAAGTTATAAGGTTAGAATTAGATAGTTTGCTTGTCAAAAGAAAAGGAAATAAAAGGTCAGCAAGCTCAAATGCACCCAATCAATGAAGAAAAAATGTTAGGGTAAATAAAGGGTAGGTAGAAGAAGTTTTCCAAAGTGCACAAAATTGCTAAGTCAAAAGCACATTTATCATGCTTAATCCTATGTTTCATGTGCAAGAGGATTTGAGAAAAAGAAAGGATATTCACCAAAGCTTGTTTACTAATTCCCCCTCATTTTCCTACACCCCCACATACTTATTTGCCAATTTCCCCATTATCCCTTCATTACTTATAAATACCCTTTTCCCCTCATTTTGGCCTTTATCCCTTGGTTTCAAACAATCTCCTAGAAATTACCTTTCAAAATCATCCCCCTTCCCAAAAACCCCTTTCCCTAGTATGAAACTCATTCCCCATTACAAATATCACCTTCCCCCATTATTAATTTCCTTTTCCCCCTAAAAACCCACAAAAACCCTTTATCCTAAGTTTTTCCTAAAGTCCCGCATTATGTAATTAACATCCCCACTTCATATTTCCCTGATACCCTTTTTTAACCCACCAACCCTTGGTGCAGTTAAAAAACCCCCACCACATAACCCATGGTCCCACCTTATTAACCCACTACTTATATTAAAAAACCCGACATTATTCTTTAATTAATTACAAATTCTTTGCAATTAAATCTCTGGCCCTGCCAACCACTTTCCTGACTTCATCCATGCAACTCAACTGTGTGATATTCCTCCGATCTCCCACCCCCAAATCCAATGATGTAAAGCTATATCGCTCGGATTCATTGTCCAGCTGTTAATGACCCGAGAGAATGCGAAATTTGCAGTTTTGGCCGAGCGCTCTTTGGCTACGTGGCAACACCACGTTATATCACGTGCTCGCAAAAAATACCACCCACCATCTAAAAGCGGTGCGATGGTGCACAAAACCACCTCACCGCCTTATCCAAAAACTACCCACTGTTCATTTAATAATTTTCACGCTAAAATGTAACTGTTATCGGTTAAAAGGCCGAAAAAGCCCCAATTCGCTCTTTTCATTTGTTTTCATTGTAAACCTCTACTAAGCCATTTACAATACCCTAAACCTCTGAACAACCAATTCATCCACTTTTACCACTTGAAGATGTTGTGGACACCAATTTGAAGCAACATAAAACCAATTCAATCCTCAGCACCCTCTGCAACTACCACGGAGCCCAGTCTACACACCAAATCGCCAATTTCTAGGTATTCTTGGAAAAAACCATAACGACCCTTGAATTTGAAAAATGCACAGCTATAATTGAATGGTTAATTAATTAAATTAATTAATAAACCTTCATGAATTGAAAAGAAACCTATTGTACATCCCAAAACCTTTTTCACAAAATATAATTACCCTCCCACTATTCCAGAGCTTCTAAGCCTCACTCCTGAAACCACTGAAAGTCTAATTCAATTCAGTAAACCCAATTATGGCTTCCCAAACCTCTCCAGACATAAGACCTCTACAAACCCCTCACTTGGAAATTGACTACCTTGCATTATCAGACAGAGACTTCCAAATTAAGGACACTACTTCCCCTGCTTATCTACTAAAACTCCACTGCTGTAGCAAAGAAAATTTTTTAAACCATAATAACGGAATTCACCTTTTGGAGTCCAATTTTCCCAAGTACTCATTCCCAGAAGTACACCCATTCCCATAAATCACCTACTTCTTCCAATCTTGCTACATTCCCAGCCAAAGATCCATTGTCACCCCTAACTAGCAAGTTTTATTCACCATCACTACATAATCCATTAATCAAATGTTGCAAGTCCAACCAAGCACAAATGAGACCCCACTTTCTATTGAAGGCTTTCTTGACCTCTATACTAAGTCAGACCTTCCCGGGATAGCCCAAATTTTTCAAACTTTCATCATAGAGGAGTATCATTCTCCAACAGATAGTCCTCCATATGCTGCCACCATTTTTTTTGAAAGAGGCAGACAAATCATAACCATGCTTTCTTGCATTCTAGGATACATTATAGAAGAACATGTGGATGAGGTTGTCCTTGCTTTCCTTTCTATCTTTTGCCCAGGAAAGCCTCCTGCTATAATGTATAACTATGCTCAGTTCATAGTAGATAGAATGCATGAACAATTCATCAGACTACCAAATGAGAGAGTTTTCAAGTATTCTTTAGTTTTATTGCATATGTTCTTGTACTACCAGTCAGACAAATTCCTTGTCAACATTCAGAAGTTAGACACCAAAGGCAATCCAAGGTCAGTCATCTATTGGACACTATTGATCCAAAAGTACTCCACTGTATTTACTTACAAACACTTCATTGACTCATTTTTTCATCCTATTATAAACATGCTAACCAATAGCTATCAGCCCAGGATCAATCATGAAATTAAAAGGGTTTTACAGTTGGCAAAAAACATTAAAGTGGGAGACTGGTATCTATACGAGGACCACACAGAGATTAGGATATATGGATGCCAACTAGCTCCTTATAAATTGCCCAAATATCTCCCTATGATGATATTTCCATTAGAGTACTTTAGACAGATTATAAACTCTGATGAGGTTAATTTCCCGGTAGCCAAGAAGAAGACTCAATCTAAAGTGAAAAAAAATCGGGCCCCTTTATTTGTAATAATAGGGACGTTGGGCCAGAAGCTAATAAGATTCTACAGTAGATGAAATTCAAGAATAGTTTTATGTGGAAATATGACCCTCATGGATTCATATATAAACTAAGGCTCAAAGTCAAATTGGGCCCTTTCATACATCATCCCAAGCAAGACATTTAGAGATTTGCCAACCAGTCTAAATGGTTGGAAAACGCTTTGATAGACATGAACAATAATGTAGTTAATGTGGAGAATACATTAGTTGATGTGGAAAATAAGATTAATACTAGTTCATTTCTACAAGTTCCATCCCTGGGAGAACCAATGAATATTCCTCCTCTTTTACAAACTCCAGCAAATGAAGACGGAAATGTAAAGAGAACTAGGGAAGAAGGTTCTAGCTTAGTGATGGAAACCACAGATGATCAATTTGAGATCAATTACAGCAAGAGGCCCAAAAGCTTAATCCTGTAATTGAACAAGAAGACACCATTGGAACAGTGGAAATCACTGACATTAATACAATGGTCGAAAGGAGCAAAGGCCCAACAATTTCAAGAGAAACACACCAACCCTCTACTTCAAACACTCAACTTATTGAGAAACAGCTCAGCATTGAAGTTTCTTCATGCACCAGTCCTGTGGATAAAGAGAAAGATATTAAAGAAAGGTACAAAGAAATTAAGTTGAGGAATGAGACATTGAAGGCTGAGACATATGCCTAATACTTCAAGCAGACACCTGCAAATTAAAACAGATTAATGTCAGCCTTTGACATCAAAACATGTAAAATGCATATGACATTCATGCAACCTACAATCCAACAACCAAGATCATCAACAGGCTATAGGAAAACAAATTTTGAGGTTTTGGCCAAGGATGTTCATCCCACTGACCAAATTGAGTTCCACAAGCACGCAGGTGAGATGATCTATTCCACCATGACAAGTAAAGCTATGACTGCACACAAACTTCAAATTTCATTGGATAATATCACTGCATAGTACAAGTTGGAAAAGGCCTCCTCACAGGCTAAGGACAACAGAATCAAGTCACTGGAAGACTTGGTAATTGAGCTTGGGTATAATCCCAATGATGTCAAAGCTATAAAGAAAAATAATGAGGATATTTCTTCTTTGAAGAAGCAATTGAAACTGCCTCATTCAGAGCATCCACATACAAAAGAGGTCCTTGAAAGCCAAACCCATCAAGAGGAGATGATGGACCTTATTCTTCAATTGAATGATCAGTTGAAAGAGATGGAGAAGGAGTTGGACAACCTGATATAGTTAAAACAGACCAACCTTGATACTACCACTACCACTGCCATTCCAACAGTCATTACAACAGTACCATCCACCTTGGAAGCTTCATTGGCTCTTATAGCTCCACTGGCTACAACACTACCAGCTGCCACAACATTTACATCAGCAACATGCTCGACATCAGCAACAACCCAGCCAAGTGATGAGGCAAGTAAATTGGTCAAAGCAATGGAGGACATGTCCATTCAGACCACAGAGATAAATATGCTTAAAGAAAAGATAGCAAGTTTGGAAAATGACAATAAGCTTGCACAAATTATTCACAAGGGGGAAGTTCAGAAGTCAACCAGGTTGACTAAAATAATGAAGAGCTTAGAGAAAGAACTAACATTGAAGGAGCCACTTGACCAAGCCAAAGAACAACTATGTGCCAATATCATTGACTTTGTTAATGATATTTGGCCATCCATTCACGTCATCTTTGAACAAAGTCACTTAGTCAAAGAAGCTACAGAAGCAATACAAAGAGTTAAGGCAAAACTAGGAGACATGCCAAAAGAAGCCACTAGAATAATCCATTTCCTTAACTCTAAAAAAAAATATGAGTTGCAGGAGCTGGACATACTTGACAAGACTGGAACAATACTAGAAGTAAAAAAGGTGCTCGCCAAGAGGAATTTAATGATGAACCTTGAGGATAAATGCCAAACCATGTAACTGGCTATAGACAGGTTCACGGTTAAGTTTGATGTTTTGAGGCAAAAAGGTCTACCAAATCCCTTGGTGATAAATGACAAGTTGATGCCACACGAAGGCTACAACAAAAGAATCAGAGAGGCGACAAATGATTAGGTAAATACTTCTTCTATGAAGGGGATGCCTACTGGAAAGGTTCTATATCAAACATTTGAGAACCTATTTTACATCCAGCATGAGGCAAAACACATTTTTGTGAACATGCCCACTTTTGCTAAGTATATAGAAGTAGATGAAATTTACAAGAAAATGGTAAATATCAAAAAACCAGATGTAGATATTTGAGAGAAGTTAAATGACTTGCTATAAAAATGCACAGTCAAAGTGAAAAAGAACAGTAAAGGAAAAGTAACAAGCCAGCCAGATGAAAGAGTATCAGTTGAGAAAGGGAAAAGTAAAATGAACGATCAGCGTGAAGATCAACAACAAGGTAGAGAATAAACAACAAAATATCAAAGCATAAAGACAACACAACCAAATAAACATGGACAACATACAACAGTTGAACATCTATCTCTATCTTCTTGCATGAAGATATTTCTTTATTTCTTTCTCCTAGATTAATTCCCAAGATAGTTTGGGATATTTTGTAAAGTATTTTTGTATAAATACTTCATAATTCAAAGTATTGAGTATGGACTGTTAGACATTTCTAGAGTTGTATTGATCTGAAACCTAAGGTTTATTGTACCAATTTTTCAAGTCAATAGATTGGACTGAGTAATAAAGAGATTGCATTACAGGACACATGTGTTGAGCTATTATAGTGAAGTATTTTCTTTGGTCAAATTGTTATTCTCTTATGTATTTCACAAATTTACATGTTATCTAAAGTGAATGAATTAACTGGAAATTTATTTCAAAATTTGTTTAAGTACACTCTGTCTTGAACAGTTAATGATTTCTATGTTTTCTTCTGATATCCGGATCTGAGAATCCTTAATTGTTCTCCCATCTCGGTTGACATCTTTCACTTCTTTCATAATCCTATCTAAGGAACCCTTAGTTTCTCCTTGGATCTAATTGAAAACCACTTCACCATCCAGCCTTAATATCTAAAGTAACTCAGCTATCTTGCCCTGTAGACACTATTTTTAGAACTTGAGCCAGTCCTGTTTGTTTGACACTTGACCCCATAGCCCAATGGTAAAAGACATCCCTCTATCCATCCAAGTCAGTGATTCCACCACCAAATCCAAATTAAAACCCAAGTACAACCATAATTAGCCTAAAATCTATTGACTAAACAAAGTTAAACCATAAAGAGAGAGTCCTCTCTGAGAATTAGGAAGGCTAGATCCTAATCTCCAAAGTAGGTTTGTGGTTACCTCTATCATTTATTTCATAACAACTCGAGAGAAATTTTGGAGTGATAACATGCATCACAACCAAAAATCCTTAAATGTGAATAATCACAAGACTGGCCTACCAAACTTCTTCAGAAATTTTAAAATTAATGGCAACTGAAGGTGATCTGCTAACTAAATAACAAACAGTAGATACTACTTCTTCCCACAACTCCTTTTGTAGGTTATCATTGTTCATCATGCTTCTAGCTCTTTCCATTAGAGTTTGATTTATACAATCAAAAACGCCATTTTTCTGAGTATAAACAACAGTTTTATGTGTAACAATTCCTTCATCCTTACAATATTATTCAAATTCTAAAGAAGTAAATTCACCGCCATTTTCAGTTCTCAAACATTTAATTGATTTGCCTGTTTTCTTTTCCACCATCGTTTTAAATTGTTTAAAAACATTAAATACACCAACTTTCCTTTTTAACATATAGACCCAAAATTTCCGAGAGAAATCATAAATAAATGTTAAGAAGTATAATGCACCTCTATAAGATACAGTAGGAGATGGTCCCCAAAGATCAGAATAGATATCCAAAATTTCTTTACTATTATGACTTCTAGTTTTGAATTTCTGTTTACATTGTTTACCATATACACAATGTTTAAAAAATCCAACTTCAAAGATTTCAAATCAGGAACCAACTTGCGATTCATCAGTACTTGAAGACCCTGCTCGCTCATGTGACCCAACTAATGATGCAATGGGCGAGTACCTTGTTCTTCCTTCTCTGAAACGATCGCTTCCTCAATGACTTGAGTACTTCCTTTGAGCCTATAAATATTTCTGATCTTTTCTGCCTTTATAACAACTAGGGCGCCTTTTGAAACTTTCAACACTCCATTCTGACCTGTAAACTTGTAACCATTCGAGTTCAACACTCCCAAAGAAATCATTTTTTTTCTCAATTCAGGCACATGTCTAACATCAGTTAATGTCCTAACAGTATCATACTACATTTTAATTTTGATATTTCCCATCTCAATAGTTTGACAAGATACATTATTACCCATAAACACAAAACTACCATTCATAGTTCCATATGGCATGAACCATTCTGTGCGGACTCATGTGATGAAAAGCACCAGAATCTAATAATCAATTATCATAATTCTAAGCGACATTACAAACAGGTAAAGCTTCATCTACCATACCCAATTCAACAAATAAAAATTCATTAATCATACTTGACTCAACTTGATTTTATTCCTTCTTTAGGTTTTCAGAGTATTTTCATTTACAATAGTCTTTCTTGAGGTGTCCAATTTTGTTGCAGTAACAACATTTGACTTTACACTTTTTTCGCTTTTATTTTGACCTGGGAGCCCCTTGCTTTCTCCCCTCTTTCCTTTGACTAACCTCTAGCTACCATGGCTTTTGATGCAGAGGTTTCAATATTAGAGTTCTTCCTTCTTTAGCTAACAAAGCTCCCACAACTGAATCAAATTCCAAAGACTTAATTGTGATCAAACTGATAGAAGTTACGGCGTGGTGCCATGACTCAAGCATAGAACACAACAAAGTGATAGATTTGTCTTCTTCTTGAAATTTATCTTCCATATATAACAATTGGCAAATAAGTGTATTAAAAACATTTAAATGTTTTGCAATTTTTCTACCCTCCTTCATTCGAAGGTTTGTACAATTGCCTTTTTAGATAAATTATGTTGGTTAAAGACTTTTTCATATATAACGTTTCCATTTTTTCCCACAGATTTGTTGCTAAGGTTTCTTCAAAAATATTGAAGAGAAATTCATCTGCAAATCACAACTTGATGGTACTGAGATCTGGGCATCAAAGTCCTCCCAGTCCAACCCTATCATGCCAGAAGGTTTCTTCTTCACCTCGTCTAATGCGTTGTGCAACCCTTGTTGCACCAACAAATCCCTAACTTTTAGTTTCCATAAAGAAAAATTGTTCTTGTCGGTGAATTTCTCCACCTTAAACTTTGGATTCGTCATTTTTGCCATTTCCTCCTCTAGGGTTAATAACATTCTCCTTCTAGGGTTTATCAGTTCACTTTATTCTTTCAACCAGCGTTTCTCTAAATTTGATTTCATTTGATTTTTTACAAACCCTTTGATAAATTTCCAGAATTTCCACAAAAAACTTCAAACCCCATTCCAATTTTTCAGTTACTTAAACAAAAATTAGTTTGAGAATTCTGCTCCTTTTCAGACTATATATTAAAAAAAAAAAAAAAAAAAAAAAAAAAAAAAAATCCTTTTCTTCAACCAAAGAAACCCTACTAAAAAATAAATTCTACATTCAACAATTTTTTTTTTCTATGAAAAAAAATATCCGATCTGTTCAAACAATGGCCCTATTTTCACCAAACCTTCAGATAATAGGATGTTCCTTTAGGAATGCAGTTTCAATTAGACGACTCTTCTTTGTAGTTCTACTCATAGCCACACACACTCCCACTGGCTTTCTTAGCGACAAACAAGTTTGCACTTTCCTTGATGGAAGCGTTTTCCTCCTTGACTACAAATTCCTGAAGAGCTTGGGCTCTTCACTTAAACGGTAAATAGTTTATTAGTTCTTACAACTGATAGCGTGTCCCTCTTCCTCTTCACAGTGGCGGGAAGGGTCTACTCTAACGTTTCATCATCCACTTCCCCAGTTTCTCTGGCGACAGGAGACTATCCAGCTGCTCTTGGCAATTGTTTGCCTTTCTTCAGTCAGAGTCACAGTCCTGCATCAATTTCTCACTTTCAAGATTAAAAGAAAAATGACGGATAATTTCTTTGTTCAAAGCTACAGTCTCTAAGAAAACAACTCAATGTCCAATTTGATGTGATGCTCTCTCCCTCTAGACAGGCAAAAGAAATCCCATATTCTCCACAATGGGGTTTTTTTCCTTCTTCTCTGATGGCGACATAGACTGTCAATCTCCTGACAGAACACCAAGGCAACTCTTTGAGCATCGAGTGGGTAGGAAGGTGTGCTTGGCCCTTGAAAAAATTGAACTTCTTCAGCGAGCAGTACTTGACTTTTTTCTCAAGACTTCGGATGTCGTTCGGACCACTTCTCTAATTTCCTCAATAGGCTTCGAGCTCTCGATTCTTTCTTTGTAGCACAAACCTTTCTATTTCAGCATGGATAGATGACCACAACCCTCATCTCTTTCACAACCACATCCCTCACACCTTGATCTGATACCACTTGTTGATTTTCAAAGTTATTAAGTATTCAATAATTGAACAAGAAAGACATAAAATAGAAAAAACTAAATCACACATTTACACAAGTGATTTTATGTGGTAAAACCTTCACAATGTGTCAAGGAAAGCTCCACGAGGCAAGGGATTGGAAATATTTATTAATCAAAGATGATTCTCCATGATACAAGCCTCTCAAGCAATCCTAATTAATATGGGCTTACTTCGTTACATAACTCCTTCTCATTATACAACTAACAGACTGGTAATAAGCCAAATTTACCCATAATTACGTTATTTACATTACTTTATTGTCACATTTCAATGGGATCATTGTTACAGAAATTTCCATGGAAGCTAAGCCAAATATAATGTAAGTAGATCATAGAGTTTTCATTGAAATCATGTGGAAGTGTATGGGAATTTCGTGATTTGAAATTCGAGAATTAAAATCTGTGTTGGGACTAGGAATTGTAGCATATAAATTCCAAAACAGAGTGAAGGTATGCCTAAGGTTTTTTAGTGTCCAATGTTGATCATTGATGAAGGGTTACACCGAAGTTTGGACTACTTGAAATTAATTCGCAAATGTCAAGGAAATGAGAAAAGGTTGTTGAATTTCCATTGAGGAGCTAGGTGAATTCTTGTTTCCAAGACGTTTTCTAAACATCACAAACATGATATTGTTGTCAAGATTGAAAGGTGTAGTCACAAAGCTTTCCATTCTTGTATTTCTTGTGATTTTTCTAGAAATCGTTGGTGTGCCATATTTGGGGCCTATTAAGTTGACAGTTTCCAGTTATTAGAAACTATATGAATTTGTAGATTTTATTGATGGACATAGGAAGTTAATGATTGTGGAACTAACAGTCCAATCATCATTTATAAAGCTTGAACATGTTATAAAAATTTTCAAAAGAAGAGGATTTAATAAATATTGGAATGTGTATGCTGTCCATAAGAAAATTGTGTCACAGTGAACAGTTGAAACAAAAAAACAAGAAACAACCATCAAAATAGTGACAAGAAAGAAGAAGAAGCTAGAATTTTATAGAATGAAGTAAAGCCCTAGAAGAGGTGATATCAGTTAGACAACAAGGCTAAATAAGAGTAGAAAATAAACCAGGAATTGTGACAAAGAATCACCAGCAGAGGTTAGTATTGTAGAAAGAAGGAAAGGAGAACAATGGAAGAATAGTTCTTAAAGGAGAAGTGAGCAAGATGAGAATTGAAACAACCACACAACTAGGGAAGTTGAGGAGAAGGTGCACTCTAAAGAAAGAGTGTGAGAAAGGTCTTATTGCAGAGAACCAAGGAAGAGGACAACTTCCAACAGAAAAAGTTGGGTAGAAGTTGCGAGAAAATTCCACAGAGAGTGTGGCGAGAATTGTCCAGAGGAAGAGAGAAAACCAAGAGGTGAACTTGGTTTTGGGTATTAAGCAGTAGGCTTGTTACAAAGACAAGGAGAAAATGTAGGTTTCAACTCACAATTGAAAAGGTGGTTCTTGGAATGACTACAAACTATAGATCATGTGGCAAGAAATAACAACAAAAGAGAAAATAAAATTATGGCTGACAACTAGTGCTGATCTTTTCTTTATTTTCTTTCCTTTTTTGCACTTTTTTCCAACCATTGAAATTCCATTCAACAAGAACCAAAATTCATTCTTGTCCCACCTATGGGACTTCCTTTTCAAAATATAAGCTCTCTGAGACATGTGCTCTTTTTGTGCTCCCAATTCCACCTAATTTCATAGAGCTCTCAGGATCAATTCCTTTCTATTGAATGTTGATCATTCCTAATTGAACTATAGTGTCCCCATTCAGTTTGTCTCCCTACTGGGATGTAACATTCATTTCTTCTTTTTCAGGTTGAATTTCCTTGTTATCTTCTTCTTCATCCTCAGAAGGATGATGTTGAAAATTGCCACCCTTTTGGTCTATGACTATCTATTCTTCTTCTTATGATTCTTCTTTTCCTGTTCACATGAGTTTTGTAAATGACCTATTTGAAAGCATACACGTCGTTCGAATGTCGTGTTCTTATAATTAAGAAATTGTGACTAGTAGAAGTTATTGTGTTTCAAATTTATATGATCTAAGAGCCCTTTTCTAAGATAAATCTCCACACATGTTCTGACATATGTGAAGAGGCCATTTTCTGTTCTTTTTGGATCTATTTTTTTGAATTTTTCCAAATTCTTGTCCTATATTATCAAGTAATTTATAATGCCAAAACTGAAGGGGGAGGTTTGAAATCCTCACCCAAATTGACATAGTGGAGACCACCATAGTGTTGACATCAAACTCAGGGAACCATGGAGTAATGAATGGCCTTGCTCTACTCTAGAAGTAAGGCCCTTCATTTAGAGAATAATCCAGATCCTTCTTTGTCTCAAATTGAACTACGAAAGAAACATTTGAGGAAAGGTATATGTCACAGTTCAAAATCCATAAGGATAAAATCCACTAAAATAAATCTTTAGGTTTAGGCCATAAGCCATTGAATCTACAAATAACTTCTTTTGATTGAAGAATAGAGAAAATCAAAGATGTCTCGGGGAGATTTACATCCATGGTTGGAGCGTTCTCCATTTGTTGTACAATATAGGGGCCTCAAATATTTTGGTTATGATTTTTCGTAATAGAGGTCTTCCCTTGGATTTCATCTTTGAAAGAGACAAAGGTTCCATTTGAAGCCCTAACTCCATTATCACGCCCACACAACCTTAAGTTTAGAATGAAAGTTGAGTTTCCTATAATACTATAATCTTTAAGCTGAAGGGGATATTGCATAACCTTTCCTCCAAATTGTAAACTCCGCAAATATGCAGGCATGCCTCATCTTCCATGAATAAGCAGTTTGAGAGGAGAGATAGAAAATGTTTCTCTAACCCAAAACTCAGATGTTTTCATGCAGGTGTTTTTAATAAAAAAATTGAAAAGAAAGCTTCAGATTATTCTTTTTCAGTGATTTTGGAGCCTTGAATTGAGGCAAAAGGAGAGAAGCCCCATGATGAGGTCCTCCAAAGGTTGCACATTCTCCAACTCCCCCCTTGTTTTTTGTGTTCAATATATAGCACGCATGCAAGAATAAGAAAAATTGGACAAGGGCAGAAATAAATCTCATTGAAAAAACACTCATTCTTTTGAACATAACCGCTACACACTTTTATTAAAAAACACAAAGATATACAATGCTGGAAATAAGAATGGGAATGATACCAACACAAGAAGATGATAACAATAGATAATATGCTCGTGAGCTCCCTTTGAGGTCAAACAAACCATGAAGCCAGTGACAGATACATCCCCTACATTTAGAGTCAACGGTTGAAACCAGGCTATGAGCGAACGATGTCCTTGTTTCCTTTTTCCACTCCATGGCATGCACACTTTGATTGAAACAAAGCCATGAGCCACGACAGTGGCATGAAGAGAGTTTAAAAATTGTGTAAGCATAGCCTCCATTATGCCTACAAATTAGTTTCAAATGGCTATTGATACTTAGTCCAACATTAAGAGTTCATAAGAATTACTAAAATTCTTCACTTATTCTCACTAATATTTCGTTTAACAATTAAAAATAACATTCAATTTATTAATAAATTAAATATTCTTTTATAATTTACTAAATAAATGTGAAATTATATTACATAAAAAATTAATAAAAAATAGTTTTTTAAAAATTAATTTTAAAACATTTTTAGTTAATTTTATTAGAAATATTATAAAATTTCAATAGTTAAATTAATAAATGATATATAATGTTTTAAAGCATTTTTTTAATTTTAAAAATATTGTATCAAATATTAAATATAAAATATAATAAAAATTTAAAAAATAATACAATTTTTCTTAGGATATCTTTTGAAGAGAATAATTTTTTTTTCCTGTAGAGAAAATCGTAATTTCCATTAAATTTTGAAAATTACATTTTATAGATGCCAAAGCATATGCATATGTGAGGAAATGTAGCCTGACAGAAAGTTGGTAAGCAAAACACAAAACCAAAAAAAAGTCAAGAAAATGTGTTCCATGCTAGGAGCACTGAGATGACAATATGGGGGGAATCATGTTTTCCTCCCCTTTTTCTTCTCGAACTTGTGCCACTCTCCTTGGGACGGTATCGTAGGAACAGGTTGAAGTGGATTTTCATTGCCGAGTCGGGGGTTTTCCTTGTCATAGTCAAAGGTGTCTGATGTATGCTACCTTTTGGTTCCACTGATTTCCATTGTATCTGAAGTCTTTTCTAGTTGCAGTTCTGTAGTCCCGTGTGGAGATGTCTTCTGATTTTCTGCTTGGTTGTTCTCATTTGGGATGGGTTCTTCCTCTTCATAATCTCCCTCCTCTTCAAGGTCTGTTGGGGGGAAATTCCAACCCTTTTGATGTTTACCGGTTTTCTTCCTTCTTCGGCTATCTTTTTTGTATTTTGGGCATGCATTTTGAAGGTGTCCAGTTTGCCAACATATTCTGCACCTGAATGTTGTATTTTCATAGTCTATTGTCTGCATCCAGCTGCGATCTTTGTGCTTCAGCTGTATGCAGTCCAGTAATCCTTTACTAAGGTCAACTTCCACACAAATGCGTGCGAAAGTAAAAATTCTTTCGTCCACTTGTTGTGTATCCATTTTAATATATCTGCCAATGGTATTGCCTATGCATGCAAGAACCTTTTGGTCCCAAAAATGTATAGGGAGATTATGTAGACGTACCCATACTGGCATCCTAGAAACAATGAAGGTGTTTTCATCAAACTCCGGGAACCATGGAGTGATAAAGAGGCCTAAAGATCCCCAAAACCAAGGTCCCTCCTGAATCACGAGATCTCTGACCTCTGTTGATTGAAATTTGACTATAAAAAAAACCCTTTGGAATAGAGATGAATCTCACAATTTAGAGACCATTTTGTGAGTATCCAATGGAATAGTTCAAAGGGTTTTGGCCAGAATCCATTGAAACGGAAAATGATGGCTTTCTTTTCATAGTTATTACATACCTCCTCTTTTTCTGATGTATCTATTGTTAGTTCTGGTGTAAAGTGCAGTTGCTCCACTATGTATGGATTGGGTTCTGTTCTGGCCTGCTTTGGAGCTGTTGTAGGAGATTTTCCCCTTGTAATATATGCTTGAAAGATATTCCTTCTCTTCTGTGCTACTGATGTGAATCTGGATTGTGTTTTGTTTTGGACCCACTGCCTCCTTCTGTTTGCTTAGTTGAGCTGCTGGTTGCTGCACCTCCTTGTAGTCTCATATTGAGTATTACAGTAGATCCTGGCTTGATGTTGTAATCCTTAATATATCTGTGATCTTGTAGCGTTCTGCCCCCAGTTAGCAGATGTGGTTGTCCATCCAAGTAGCCGATATGATTGGCAATGTTATTCTGCATATTTATAACACTATCTGTAGCATGAACCTAGATCAAGGTTGTTTTCCCCGAGGGGGTTTTAACAAAGACTTGGAAGCGATTAGGTTTTATCCCATCGGAACCGGTACTAGCATTCAGGGGCCAGGAACCAGTCCAAGTGTCTTTCCCCACCGCAAATGTGTCTTCAACTGCATCTGCCCTAGTGGCCACCGCGGAGGCAGTAGGATCTGTACTCTCCCGATCATGATACTCTTCTTGTAGCTATAGTGGTGAACCCACATTGTGTGTGTTCCTTATCCCCTTCTTGATTGTAGCCGCATGTATAATGCCTTGCATAGGTCCAGATTCAACAATCAGGTTGCCCTCGTGCCTTATAGCCCCCTGAGAGATCTGTGGACTCGGGTTGATATTGTATGCTTGGGTGTGCTTCTTTATGGTTGTTGTGCAATGCTTGATGATGTATACGTGGTAGGCCGGGATGTTATGTCGAACAAACCCTAGCTCATCCCTATTCCAACGACGTTTCTCAGTCCAAGGTTTCGGATCTGTTGGATCTTGGCGTATCTGTCTATTATGAGACATATCGGTTAGATAAATGGAATATCTGGGGTATTTGTGCCTTTCCGCAGTGGGAGTGAACAACCCAACTCCTTGCAACAGCCTTCCAGGGGCTGCAGTAGCAAATTCGGTGAATAGACCTGTAGATCCAACATTGTTAGCGTCGAAAACCCCATTTCTTTTCTCCCATCTTTTATTGCTCGGAGAAACCAGCTTATCTACGCCTCGCTGGAAGTGGATTTCCCTGGCCCTTCTCCAATGGGCATGGACGCTGTGACATCTTTGGATATTCCACGTTTCATACCCTCCTGTCCTCCATAGCCAAGATTCTTTGCAAATGTGAGCACGTGAGGGTTCATGGCGTAGACCTAAACACCGTGCACTAATTCCTCCTGGCTTGGGTTGCCTTTCCCTGCATCTTTCGAGTTGAGGCATTGGGTTGCAGAGGCAGCCATGGGTGCAGCGTGCAACAGTCCGCTCCTCTCTCCGAAAAACTCGTCCCAAAAAATAAACTCCTAACTGCCCGGAGACAGAAGAGAATAAAATTTATTATAATGAAACATTATAAAATATTAAATTATTATGTAATGTTTTTTGATGATGATGATGGTTAACGCCCACTGAGACCAAACTTTGGTCTATTGGACCTAAAGAAAACAAATTATCTAGTTTGATTTAAGATTTTATTCCTATGCTCAAAAAACTTGGAGAGAAGCATCCCGAGCTCACTATAATTTTGACATCGTAAAAGGCTAGGAAGGTTAATATTGCAACAAATATTATGAAACAGAGATCTAATGTGGTTGTACGCAGGGCACTCTAAGAGGAAGTGATTTTCATCCTCAATGTTCATATTCTCACACAGATGGCAGATTCTTTCCATCCATGGTGTTTTAGGAACTCCCCAATGACATGTTTCACTATGGAGCTCATGGGAGTTCGTTCTAATATTGGCTATATTAATTTTCTTCTTTGAACTAGTCAAAACCGAGAGATAGTTTTGATCTTCTAGGGTGGGGTTGATGACCTCCTTATAATATCTTAATTTTCTTTTAGCTGCTAAATCTTTCTCACACCACATTTTTTCTTTGAACTTAGAAGTAAACAATATTTTTAATGTTATTAATGTTTTACAATACAACATTCTCGTTGATCTCCCAATGGTTTAACCAGGCCCTGGTGTCTTTATACCAACCATGTTTAAGCCTTAGGTTGTTTTGGATGGAATTTAAAGCTAGCTTAGGAAGTCTATGGTCTCCTATGTTATTGAGTTTGTGCTTGTACAACAAAACCCTAGTCATAGCTAAGCTTTCGATAGGGGAAAGACCCACTTCTATAAGGAGAATAGGATAGGGTGTATTGCTTTTAATTTTGACGTTATACATTATAAAACACTTCTAGATTTGCTCAATCTTTCTTGAGGATTCATTAGAGATGTTGCAACCCCAAACCTCACATCCATATAAGATAATAGGAGTGACTAAATTTTCAAAGAGGAACTTCTTTCTATCCCACACTACGAGGTTTGTCATTTTACAATTATTTTCAAGACTAAAATAAGCTCGCCACCCCCGATTAATCATTTTCTCAATGTTGTAGTTCCAGTTGAGCTTGTGATGAATATCAATTCCTAGGTACTTGTAAGAAGCCTCTTCCTCCAAGTTACTATTTTCATACATAAAATTAGCATAAGTGTCCTTCTTGGATTTGATAATCATAACTTTTGTTTTGTTAGTGTTAACAATCATACCCATGGTAGAGCAGAAATCCTTAAGAAGTCTAAGTTGCTTATCAAGATCAGATGGGCATCTTGCGAGAAGAACAATATCATCAGCATAGAGAAGAAGGATGATGACTAACTAGCTAAGATCGTGCCAGCACAACCTGCTTCTTCTAAACAACCTTCTAGCTTATCGATGTAAATGCCAAATAGGGTAGGGGAGAGGGGGAAACCTTGTTTAACTCCGATATTACACTTAATATCTTTCGACCACCCCTCATTGTTCTTTAACTTGGCAATTACATTCTCGTATAACCTTATAGCGGCAACTCTCAATTCGAAAGGAACCTTTAGCTCTTCTAATCTATTCCATAGGTTGTTTCTAGGAATCGTATCGAAAGCCTTTCTAAAGTCCACAAAGAACCAAAAGAGATTGGATTTATCATTGCGGCATTCCTCCACAATGATCCTAAGTGTAATGAGGTGGTTCCTTGTTGAGTGTTGCCTTCTAAAACCCGCTTAGCCTTTAGCCCACTTACCTTCACTTTCAAGCCATATGCTCAACTTCTTTTCCAAAATAATACCATATAACTTGGCTAAGAGAAGGCTGGTCACAATTGCCCGATAATTAGAGGGGTTATTTGTATCCTCACTTTTAAAAATAGGGATAATGAGGCTCCGAGTCCAAGGCTGAGGGAACCTTTGCTTGACCGCTTGATTAAAAAGCTTGTGGATGTGGGGGATGAGGTCAAGACCTCCAATTTTTAATATTTCCACCTGGTAACCTTCAATGTCCTTAGCTTCCCCATTTTCCAAGCGTTTAACCCCAAAATCAAAGTCTTCTAATGAGAAAACTTCTTTCCTTGTGAGCAGGGTTTCAAAGTTGTCCATGACATTTGGAGATTCATAAAGCTTTTTAAGATAAGAATTCCAACCGTGTAAAAAAACTTTATTATTATTTTTAGTTTTCCTAGTTAGAATCTGCCTCTAGAATTTCTTAGGAGCTACGTTAGAGAGGTGTAAGAGATTCTCTTGTCTTTTACGAATATAATGTCTTTTTTTCCTTTTAGTTAGGGCTTTGTATATTTTTATCTTGCCAATTTTAAGAGATTCATCAACAACTTCCTTAATTGCTCTCCTCACACTTTTACAATCTTTGTCATACCATGGGTTGGTTTTGTTGTTTCTTTTATTACTTGAAACTTCAATTGATAACTTGTTAATAGAATACAAGAGAGTTGTAGTAAAATTATGATAGAAGTCTTCTATATTGGACTAAGTATCAATAGCTATTTGAAATTGATTAAATAATAAAAAAGATAATTATCAATAAT
>APFE031209918.1:58249-92483 GCA_000404065.3 Pinus taeda
TTATTTATAATTATAATAACTTATCATCATTATAATAAAACTTGCATCATAAAACTACTATCATGTCTAAAAAAATTTAAGCAATCTTATTAGATAATAAAAGAAATCCTTTAAATACATGATTAGATTATAAAAACAAAAAATCCTCCAAGTATAGAATTAGCTTAATCCGAAAATATCCCTCTACATAATTAATTTCAGCTTTTCTCATTACTTGAAAAGTTTAGATTTCTAAAAACTTAGATTAATAAACAAGAATCATTTTCTTCAAATTCAAATTTAAAGAAATAGACAAAATATCAAATTCATTATAACAAATTTATGTTTAAAAAATTAAGTTTCTGAAAATTTAACATACTAAACAAAAATCAATTTTTTTAAAAGTTAGATTAATGAATCAGACACTTTTATATTCATTATTTTAATTTTATTTTTTTAAATTTCGTATATTTTTAAAATTTGATATATGATTAGCAAAATATTGTTTTAATAAAACTAATTTCAAATATGGCAACATGATTCTCGAATATTTCCGTCCATAAAGGTTTCAGTACAACGTCCGTCTATGTTAATGGAGACGGAAAGGTGGACCGGACCGGACCGGAGAAGTAAGCAAATTTTGGGAATTTATAATTAAGATAGAAATTGTTTTTAGTGTGATTTTTTGGACTTTCAAATTTGACAATTGGTTTTTTGGTTTCTTTAAATTCAGTGAAAAAATTTAGCTCTTATTTTATAATAAAAGACAAGTTCCGCTCATTACCAAAAATCATTACTTAAATTCTTCAAATTGGATGAGGAATTTAAAAAATTATATATTTTGTAATAATGTTTAACATCAATTTTTTGGTTTCCTTAATTTTAGTGAAAGAATTTAGCTCTTATTTTATAATAAAAGACAAGTTCCGCTCATTACCAAAAATCATTACTTAAATTCCCCAAATCGGATGAGGAATTTAATAAATTATATATTTTGTAATAATGTTTAACATTAATCTCATAGATGCTATTTTTTTCGGCGATCTATCGCATTTACTCCTCTGGCCACTCTGCTCAAATTGGGCTTTGAACTCCGTCACCTTTCTTATGCCTATCTTTTTCTTCTACTCCAGGTCAATATGACGGCAGCCAAAGGGTTCTATATCTGACTCTTCACATAAGGTGACCTGCCAAATTGAGTCTCGATTTCAGCTCCCCCTGTCCTTTGCAACATTTTGTCCCGAGGTATATTGCCTTTAGTGATTGGGTCATTTACTCCTCCTATCCTAACGTATCTCTGTCTCTGACGGCTTTCTGAAAAGGGATCCCAATCGGTCTATTTCTCCCCTCTCTTTTGTTAGTCAGTATCTTCCATCCAGGCATCTTATGCCTGACATGATTTTCTGAGGGATCTGCCCTTGTCCGGCGCATAATCTAGTCCCTTCCAGTTTTGACGAAGGCCTTCCCTTGTAATTATTATGGAGGATTCCGATTCGCCAACCACACAGGCGCTTATAAAAGCTACTATTGAGGCCGAAAAGGCTCACGAATCATCCTACAGTTGGCATGCCACGGTGGACAACATGCTTCCAAATCCGACCCGCCATGACAAAGCAAATATGTCCTATCAGGACTTGGAACCGTCCCCTTCCCACAATGCGAGAGGCCCTACAATTACGGAGTCCACATTGGATCCAAAGAAGCTCAATAAAAGGGTTTCGCACCCCATAAAGACCGGCCCTCCGCCAAAAGCTATCTCTGTTAACAGTGTTGTCCTTGCGGAACGTATTGATAGCTTGCAAAAGCTAGGCTTGATTGGGAAGTGGCACTTTCCGCAAATGGAGGAACATGAGATGAGGAAATGGTTGGCAGACAAATGGCTTCGTATCATTGGTTACATCCCGGTCATCTCGCGTCTTATGAAAGAATGGTTTTCCTTTCATTTCCTCAAAGCATCCGATGTGGATATTATTCTAAATAGGCCATGGGTATATGGCAGAAGTTTCCTCTCTTTATCCAGATGGTACTTGGGTTTCGATCCTCTGAAGAACGCGCCATCAAATTGTATGATCTGGGTAAAACTCCCAAATTTACCTCTGGAACTATGGTCGTCCGAAACGCTCTCAGAGATTGGGAATTCTATCGGGAAGTTTATCTATGTAGATCCATGGTGCAGGGGGTAAAGAGATAAAAGGTTTGTGTGGATCTTAATTGAGAAACCTTATAAAGGTGGCTACCCGGATCATATCGAGATATCTTGGGATGGGATCAAAATCAGTCAAAGGCTCGATTTTTGGGGTATCCCTTTTCGCTGCTCTCTGTGTCATAGAACAGGGCATCTCATCAAAAACTGTTGTTTTTGTGTCAATCGCAGGACAAAGAAGCATCTCTCTTCCAGGGGTGGCAAGTCTGTCCTGGAGCCATCTTCGGATGATGTTAGTTTTCTAGACAGTCAAACAAAAAGTCATGAATCGGTCCCTCCCGAATTCATGCACCTTTCATGTGAAAAGTCCACTCCCTCAAATGAATCGGACTTCGGTTTTCCTATTCCTGAGCCATATGAGGAAAATGTCGTCCTCTCCCCCCCCCCCGGCTATGAGTCAGGGGGTCTTCGCGGTTGGCTCCCACACTATCCACATTTCCTCCTCCTCACCATCTCCGGTTCATCATTTAGTCCATCGCCCTGAAAATCTCTCGAAAGGAAAGGAATTGATGCCCTCACCTACTCCTTTCAACTCTCCATCCGACTCTCCTATAAACAACCCTGACAGCGATATTGATCTCTTCTTACAAAGAAATCCTCTCGAACTTGAGCCTCTACCTATTCATAAACCATCTTTTCCTTCTTATCCTTCTATCAGCCCAAATTCTGCAAAGAACATCACTGTAAGGAAAAAGCAAAAGGGAGGCAGTCGTCATTTTAGAGGCAGATCAATTGTCTATGATTTTGGCATCACAAATTTATCTCTTGTCGAAGTTCCTATACTGGACTCTGATGTACCTCGGCCTCTTAAAGCATGCACGGCTGGTGAATCCTCAAAATGACCTTTTTGATATCCATGAATATCAGGGGTTTGGGTGCTCCCCCAAAATTCTCAGCACTAAATTTTTTTTTCTTATCAGCCAGGCCAAAAATCCTCTTTGTCCAGGAAACCATGCACTCAAGCAGGGTAGCAATCGCGTATTTTAGAAGGATGTTTCCAACATGGTTCATGGTCGCCACAAAGGCGAGTGGTCTATCTGGTGGCCTAGCAGTTTTGTGGGACCCTGTCTGGGTCAAAGCAAAAGCCTTTAAATGTTGTGCTGGGATATTAATCTCGGCCTCAATCAGAGGACATGCATATATGCTAAACCTTTTGAATGTATATGCCCCTTGTAAAAATAGGCTTCCCTTTTGGGAAAGGTTACTTGCTTCAGAGATTCTTGATATAGAATCGTTGATTATAGCAGGGGATTTAATGTGACGCCTAGCTCTGACGAATGCTGGGGCATTTGCAGGAAAAAAGATAAAATAGCAGGCAGGCTAAGAATGGAATTACTAAGCAGGAACCTTGTGGATGTCATACCGGAACGAATGTCCCCAACGTGGGACAATGGGAGGTTCGGTCAGGCCTATATTGCAAAAAGGATTGACCGTTTTATCATCAATGCCAGTATCATCGCTAAATGGGGCATGCCTTTCTCTCGTATTGCAAATGATTATACTTCTGATCATAGGCCAATTCTTCTAGAATGGAGGGGCATGGATTACAAGAAGGAGTACCCTTTCAAATTTAACAGGATCTACCTAAATGAATCCTCCTTCATTGATGCTATTTCTAGAAAATGGGCGGATTTGCAAGCATCTGCCACGGCATTTCTAACCACCTTCCGGGAAAAGATTCAAGTTCTGAGAGCGACTGCAAAGGAATGGCAGATCCGAAAATCAAATCAAGAAAAAAGGGAGCTATCTACCATCCAAAAGGAGCTGGAAAACCTTATCTCCTCTTCCTCCCATGAATGCATGCCTCTCAAAACAAAGATCCATATCAGGGAGTTGGTCAAAAGGAAGCAAAATATGTTGCTCAAGGAAGAGGCCTCCTGGAGGCTTAAAAGCAAAGTGCTTTGGCTTAAGGAGGGGGACAGAAACACTAAGTTTTTTCATTCCTATGTAAATGCTAGAAGAAGGATGAATTCTATCTGGAAGATCGAAGATGGCAGGGGAGGTTTCCTAAATTCACAGAAAGATATAGCTGCTGAAGCAACTAGATATTTTCAAAATCAATACAAAAGGAACCAAAGCAACATCAATGACATGTTATGGGCGACGGACTTGATGCCTGAAATGTTTGATGAGGATGCTTATGAAAATTTTATAAAACCAGTCACGGAGGATGAGCTTCTTGCTGCTATAAAATCTTTTAAAAAGGACAAGAATCCTGGGCCCGACGGCTGGCCCATTGAGTTCTTCTTGCATTTTTATGACATGTTTAAAATGGATTTATTGCGAATGGTGGAAGCCTCCCATATGTCGGGGAACATTCATAGCGCTTTATCCTCATCTTTCATTGCCCCTATTCCCAAAAAACATAGATCTGATTCCTTCTAGGATTTCAGACCTATTGCATTATGCAACACCCTCTTTAAGATTATATCAAAAATCATTGCTGAGAGGTTAAAGCCTATTCTAAATATCTTCATTACTAGGGACCAGCACGCATTCTTAAAGGATCAGAATATCTGGGACGCAGTTGCTATGACACAAGAATGCCTATTTTCCATGGTGACAAACAACACCGAGGCGGCAATCCTCAAGATTGATCTAAGAAAGGCTTACGATTGTGTTGACTGGGGTCTTCTCAGAATTTTGCTGGCAAAAGTTGGTCTAAGATCCAAAGGCATTGAATGGGTAATGGCTTGCATTGAAAATGTTCAATATTCTGTAATCATCAATAGAATTCCATCTTCCTTTTTTAAAGCCGAGAGGGGTCTCCGTCAGGGCTGCCCTCTCTCCCCTCTGCTTTTCATTCTAGTAATGAACTCCCTCAGTCTACAGATCAACAAGGCAGTTGCAGATCGCCGATGCAGGCCGGTCAAAATTTGTAAGGATATCTTCCTATCCCACAACCTGTTTGTTGATGACATTCTTATCTTCGCTATGATGTGCAAAACATCCTAGATATGCCTCAACAACATTCTTCAAAAATTCCAGTCTGCCTCGGGGATCCTTATAAATAAGGAGAAATCAAAATTGTATCATAATGAATCAAACAGGGAGCTTGTTCAATGGATTGCGGCATTGCTTGGCATTGGCCAAGAATCGATAAGGAATGGCATAAAATACCTAGGTTTCAATTTGAAGGCTAAAGGGAACAAAAAACAGGAGTGGCTGTGGCTTATAGAACGTTTTTATAACAGAATCTCTGGATGGGAATGGAGGCTTCTCTCTCTTGCAGGAATATTCATTTTGATTCAGACTATTTTGTCTCAGCTGGCAGTCTATTGGGCCCATCTTTATCTTCTCCCTGCCTCCATTATTAAAAAAATGTGCTCTCTAGCTGCAAATTTCTTATGGGGAGGGAAATCCTATCAGTCAAAAATCCATTTGGTCAAGATGGATGTCATTTCCAGATTGAGGAAAGAGGGTGGTTGGGGTCTTTTGCATATGAGATCTTCCGGAAATGCTCTTCTTTGCAAAACTCTTCATAGAGGCATTTTTGGTGAGGGGCCATGGAGCAAGCTCATTAACAGAAAATACTTAAAAGGTAGAGGTATGGAGTATTGGTACAGAAGAAATTCTTTGGGGATAAAGAGGGGTTCTGCTATCTGGCTAAGTCTCAGGAAAATTCAACCATTCTTCATGGAAAACTTGTGATGGAGAATCTACTCGGGTTCTAGCATCCTTATTGGTTTTGACACCATCATAAATGGCTTGGTTTCTCCTATCCCCACACCTCTGGTTTACTTTCTTCATACGAAAGGAATTTTCACGTGGGACAAATTGATTAAATCATGGTCTCATTCCTCCCCTGTTTGGATCGATGGATTGGATCTCCACCTACCTCCCTCCCTTCATCCTCTATGGGAATCTACTATTCAGTCTCTTTCGGGTCTAGTGATCCGTCGTTCAGGAACAAAAGATGTTTTGTCCTGGGCCTCCCACGCTCTCCTTTACCTATCCGTGTAAAGGATTTATATGCTGCTTTATCCAAGCGCTCTGCCATTTCCTCTCAAGAGGTTTTTCTGATGCCGTTATGGAAGGTCACATGCCCGCTAAAAATGGTCCTATTCTCGTGGTTAGTCTTCTGGAACAGGAACCTCACATGGGAAGTGCTTCAAAGAAAAGGATGGCAGGGTCCGGGTCGTTGTGCAATGTGTCAGAATGCTGCTGAAACGAACCTTCACATGTTTTTTCAATGCCCCTCTTCTCTGCTCATCTGGTATGATCTCTCCATTTCTTTTGGTTTTCCTCACCTCTTTTTTCCCTCTGTACAAGAAGGTTTCTTTTGGTGCAGTGGACAGATTGCGTCTTGGCGCTCTTTATTTGTACATGCATGCTGGCTCATATGGAAGTGGAGGAATGGAACCATCTTTCAAAATTCTAGAAAGCCTGTGTCTGCTCTTTTGCTCTATATCAAGGCCAATCACGATCTCTCGGGCTAAAAAGCCCCTCACAGATGTTTTGATCCTATGCTTTATCTGGATATTATGTTATAAATCATGTATACTTTGAAACTCCTGTTTCTATCAGGGGTCAGGTACTAGCACAGATCAGTCCTCCTCATCATGTTTTTTTGACCATTATGGATTCTATACTAGATCATCAAGAAACTATGTGATTCAAGATACATTCCTCTTCCCTTTCAGGGCCTATTCTGGATCTATTTATGTATCTAGCTCTTTATATTATCTTAATATAGAAAATCATGATTTTTCTTCTGAAAAAAAAAAATCTCATAGATGCTATTAAATTGCAATTCTAGTGAAATGAATCTTTCAACAAATTCATCAACCATTTCGCAAATCGAAACTTTATTTTAGTGTATAAAGAAACTAGCATGACAATATTCTATAAAGATATCAACCGTAGTATTGCAGATGGAGATTTGTACTATATGCAACTTTTATCTTTAAGATTCTGGTTTAGGTAAAGAATTGAGAAATTGTAGACTCTATGTTGGTTATAAATTGTAGGCTCTATGTTGGTTATAAATTGTCTTCTGAAAAATGTTGGTTATAAATTGAGTCAAAGAGATTTATAGCTGTCATAACATGAGAGTATTGTCTTAGAGTTTCATGTTTAATGAGAATTCAATAATTAAACAAATGGTTTTTTCAAGGAAAGCTTGAGATTAGATTCCAATCTTTAGACCTGGTTGACTAAAAAATAACAAATAAACAACACTGTAAATTTTATTTTTAAATAGAACTGATCAATTTTGACCGTTTTCTTTTAACCTGGTTGACTAAAATATACAAAATAATCAACACTGTAAATTTTATTTTAAAATAGAACTGATCAATTTTGACAGTTTTCTTTTAGCCAACATGCTTTATCAACATTTTGTGAGAACTTTTTTATATCTCCATGCATTCATTCTTATCTCAAAGGGAAATTAAATGTACAGAGACTCTTTTGATATTTGTATTCAGTTTTGTTGTAGATATTCTGTAGGGCAATATATGTATCAGTTTTTGTATAGTTGTATGGCCTCTCTTTTTGAACATATTCTTGTGGAAATTACGGTTTTTGCCGGAAAAAAAAAATGAAGAATTTGTACTTTAGTGTACTATAACTTGCTGACATTATTCTATCTAGCTTCCGGAAGAATTGCATCCAGAGAAAATTGAGTCTGATAGTGGGATTTATGAAGCGGCAGATGACCTGGAAAGAGCTCCATCTTTTGGATATACAAACCCAAGACTAACAAAAGCAGGCTTCGTGGGATTCGGTATGGCCACTGAATTGGTGGACAGCATCAGAACAACATCAGGCATTGCTGGGCGATTTGATACATCAGCCTGAACGCACAGAAGAGCCACATGAACGCATCTCAATGCTTGTTCCTGCGGGAAACATCCAACCATAGTCGCATCGATCATATCCAGCAGATTTCCCTCATCGCACAATCTCCATCCCTGCATTTAAGATAAATTCAGAAATATAAGATTACAGTCCCAATTTAATTTGTTCCCTCCCAAAATTTATAACTAATTTTCTGTGATGCTGGTTGAAGCCAAACCAAGGGATTTGAAATAAATATGGCAGCTCACCCATTCTAAAAGGATTTGCATTTCCTGAGGAAGGCGGATATCAATAACTCTTCTCCCACTCACAATCTCGAGAAGAACAACACCGAAACTGTAAACATCTGCTTTTATAGATAGTTGCCCAAACATTGCATACTCTGGAGCCATATAACCGCTGATTGATGAAGAAAATCAGAAAAATCATATGAGAAATGCGCCTAATGGTAATATATCTGATTTCCCTAACATCTATGCAATAAATGACCTCCAATTTTCTTTCTAATTATTCAAAGAGTAACCAAAACAGTTGCTTACTATGTCCCAGCAACTCTGGTTTGAACATGAGTCTCATCAACAGGAAAAATTCTGGCCAATCCAAAGTCTGCTATCTTGGGATTCAGCTTGTCGTCCAGCAGAATGTTGTTTACTTTAATATCTCGATGAATAATACGCAGTTGTGAATCCTCATGAAGATAGAGGAGGCCGCGTGCTATTCCGATTATGATGTTATAGCGTTTTTGCCAATCAAGAACTCTGTTTTTTTCTGGGTCTGTAAACAACCAACCATCCAAATGTCAACATCATTACAGTCCAAAATATAGACAGTCATTTAAACAGAAAAAGGAATTTAAGGATTACTTACTGAAGAGGAAGGTGTCAAGGCTTTTATTGGGCAAGTACTCGTAAACAAGCAATCTTTCTGGTCCATTGACGCAACAGCCAAGTAGCTGTACAAGATTTCGATGCTGAATTTTGGCTACAAGTTTTACTTCATTTATAAATTCCCGTGTTCCTTGGGAGGATCTTAAAGACAGCTTCTTAACTGCTATTTCTGTCCCATCTGAAGTTATACCCTGAAACCCAGAATAAATACATCATTGGAAACTTCAACATTCCTACATAAATTACAGACCCTATACAATTTGTGCATACATACCTTGTATACAGTACCAAAGCCTCCCTCTCCAAGCTTATTATCTTCATGAAAATTCCCCGTTGCTTCTATCAATGTGTCCAAGGTAAACACTATTTGGGGATCGAACAATGATCCTGAGACGCCTTCACGCCTTCCCGAATCTGGTAAATTTTATATATATAACAGAGAGAGCACAGAAGTAAGCAAAATTAGTCATCAGAAGTTAAAAACATGGCAAACAAAACAAATTTATTTACAGGCAATTCAATTAATGTATTTGAAAAGAAAAAAAAGAAAGACTATTGAAAAAAATCTACTTTGCGTTTGTGTGATCATGACTGGTCTCGCCAGAGTCGCAGATCTCATTTGGTTTCGCCGTCTAAATATAAACAGGCATATAGCAAAGGCGAGCAATCCGCCTCCAGTAAATCCGCAGAGTATGGCCACGCTTCTCGAAGATTTGCCTGTAGCATAAACATTCATTTATCTTTCTGAGAAATCAGGGCGCTGGAATTCTTGTCGAACTCAGATAATCAGAACTTCAACAATAAAGAAAAGGAAATCCAAAAGGAATAAAGTTTAATGAAAATAGTTTAAGGGTAAGGCACATTACCCTGATGCACTGTAGGGTTGCTGGCAAATAAACTCGAGAAAGGGTATGTCTCAAACCGAATTCTGCAACTTCCTAACAACGCTTCGCCCCCTTCTTTTACCATAAAAGGATAGAGCCTTTTGAGCGCTATTAACAAACATGATTTGCACTTTTCTATAGGCAAAATTCTCCAGCATTCAACCAAACCGAAGACCCTGTGCGTATCAGAGGAAGAAGAGGTAGCGGATTCTGCAGCTAATCCCTTCCTTGCGAGATCAGAATTTTCACCAGTCAGAGGACGAAGCAGATCCATGACGTCATTCTGAAAACCAGCCTGATTGTCCTTCACTGTCTGCGGATTTTTGAGAATAGAAATGACATGGGCATCTAAGTCTGAAAAGAAACTGAAATTATCATAACGCAAGAAACACACATCGAACCACACTTGGCCGCCTATGTCATTCTCGCAAAGCTGTTGAAGTGTGATCGTCGCTTCCTGTGCACAGCTAGAGCATTCTTGTGGCGATGTGTCGTCTCTGCACTGGACGAGGCCATACACCTTCTCTTCTGCGTTCTGGCCATGCCAAGAGGTGTTAAACCCCGTCTTTGCTGCATTGTTAGCCAGATCATACATAACTCTGTTCAAATTGCTCTCATACCTACTTCCATGAGCATAGCCGGTACCGCTCTTGCAATCGGAAGTTCGTAAATCCGAGATTCCAAAAGGAAAACTAATGAATAGCAAGCAGATTAAGAAATTGGACTGTAATGATATCGTACTGTGACCATTAAATCTCCCCATATTATGATGTTCGGGGATTCTTTCAAAGCCAACCCGCCTAATTAGAGAATTTCGCCGATTACCGCAAATGGAGTATTCCGTTAATATTTGCGAGAGATGCTGAATGAAGCAGTGTACACCGTGGGTAGGTCGTCCTCATCCATACTTCTGCACGATATTTCAAATCGTGACAGGTTCGAAATTTCAGGAACATTTAATTGACGAACATTTAATTTCAAGAAATACAAATTCAATGATCAATTAAAGTAGATGATAAGTTCAGGACTAGAGATATTCTTTGACTATAGAAATATTCTTTGACTACTTAACTAGATCAGGACTAGAAATATTCTTTGACTATAGAAATATTCTTTGACTACTTAACTAGATGAGTTAACCAACTACAACTATGAATGTGGGTAAGTAACCTTGTAACTAGGGATTATTTTTACTAGCCATTGCCTCAAAAAGTGTAAAGAGAGGCCAATAGAATTTTTAAATTGAAAAATATGTATTTTAATTTTCATAATCAAACAATAACAATTCAAACATTAAATTTATTTTATTTATTTAATTTTTACTAAGTTTATAATTTGTAAGTATTTCAGAATTTGTTAACAAAATCATGCATTCTAGAATGTTATTATAACTGCAAGCTGAAACATTAGATACTAGACACTCAAAATGCCAATGCATTCTAAAAATCAACCAAATTAAATTAAACTGAGTGGGTCACAGATCTAATTATGCATGCAAAAACATTTATAAAAAACAAAAAATTGTAATGTGGTTAAAAATTGTATTGCTAATACATGGCTTAAAAGTTCAAATTCAAAGGTTAGAAAATATGCATCTAGCAATCAAATCACTAGGCAAGGATATTGCATTCATATTTAATTATAGGTTCCTAAGAATTGAGATAGTCAAGAAAAATTCAATTAACAACATGTAGTTTTTCTATTTTCAATTGTAAATAGTGTTTTTCCATTCAATTGTAAACGATGGAGAGTTCATTCATGTAATGGGAAAATTTGACATCTTTGCATATTCATCTAAATTTTTATTTTCAATGTAAAGCAGTAATTGTCTCCACAGTTTTTTATGTAAAGCAATAATTGTCTCCGCATTGAGTACTGAGTGAAGAGTACTAATTAATTTCTAATTATTGATAGTAAATGCTCGCTACTACAATAAATGGTTGTTTGGTTTTTGGACATGGGCTGGTTTTGAAAAGTGGTAACCAATACTAATTGGGTTGGATTTGTAGTACTGGTGAGGTAGCTTTGCCAAGCAGATGCAACAGGCATTGGCATCACAACATGCTACCAGCGGGGCAACAATAGTAAAATCTGCTACTGAGGCAGCTATTCTCAAAGCTGCAGAAATAAGCAAAAGGCTCAAAGGAGAATTTGTTAACAAAGAGGAGAAGGAACCTAGGAAAACGAGAAGGCAAGTTTTTACTCTTATGTTTATTTATTTTCACTTTGTTCTGCACTTGTGTCGTTTATGTTGTTCTTCTTAAAATAATTAGTAACTTCTTTTAACTTTTATTTGAATTTCTTCACTTTGGCTTATGCTTCATGTTTTGTTCATGCCATTATTTATAAAATATATAGTAACTTTATTTTGAATATCTGTTTTTTTAGGTCAAGGTCGAAATCAAGGTCCCCTGTTAGACATCATCATAGCTGGCGTTATCGATCTTGTTCACCATCTCCCATTCGATATCGTCAAGATCACCGAGAGAGGTCAAGATCAAGAGATCATCATCGTCACTGAAGCCGTAGTAAATAGAGAAATGATCATTACATAGATTCTCTTGTTAATCATCGTGGATATCATGGTATGTGACAGTGGGAAAGGAAGAAAGATCATTACCCTCGATTCATCAGGAGAAGCAGGAGTAGGAGTTGGAGCCGATGTAGGACAAGGAAGGCACTGCGAGGTAATTCTAGGCCACATAAAAATTGAAAGAGAAGACATCCATCCCGAGAAGTAAAAAGGAAAGGCTTCAGATCTGCTTGTCAGACCATGCATTCAAAGTCCCCATCAAAGGATTCAAAAGAAGGCAGTCTAGAGAATGATTCCAGCACATATCCAACAGAGAGGAGTCATAAAGCAGAAGTCAGGGATACTCTCAAGAAAATTTCACAAGATGTTATTGAAGATGAGAATAAAAAGATCACATCTCAAGGAATGAGTAGTGGAGACCGGAAATCTGCTCACTATTCTAGACATTCAAATTCCAGACTCAAGGATTCACGAGAAGCTGGTTTGGAGAATGATATGTGCACCTTTCTGCCAGAGATGAGAGAAAGGTATATGGAAATGATAAGGGAAGACAACCTATCTTCTCATCACTCGAAGGATTCAAGAGAATGCAGTCTGGAGAATGATATGGGCATCTTTCTAGCACAGAGGAGATATAAAATTGAGGGAGGGAATACTGCCAAAAATAATGCATGGAATACTAGAGACGATAAAGATAACATCAAAATAACTCAAGAACTGAAAAAACAAGATCAGATATATGCTGAACTTCTAGACATACAAGAGCAGGCAGTTTGGATAAGGACTTGAGCATCTCTCGAGTAGAGAGGAGATGCATACGTCGAGAATTGGAAAGGGATGATCACAATTCTACCTGCAATTCTAGGCATTCAAATTCCATATCAAAGGATTGTAAAGAAGGAAGTTTGGAGAAAGATTTGAGTGGATGTTCCACAGAAATGATGGACAAGGTAGAGGGAGAGGATGCCATCAGAAAAGATGCCATAGATATTGATGAAGGCAAGGATAATGGGGGTTTAGGTAGATCTGAAAGCCAGATGAAGTATCTTGAGCATTTGAATGCCAAGCAGGTTATAGAGAAACATAGTGATTATGAAAACGTTGCAAGGGAAAACCAGGAAGACAAATGCACTGAGGATTTAGCAAAAGCTCAAAACATCATGGAGAAAAGGAAAAATAATGCAGGATGTAATGTTTGATGAGGATATTGGGGAGAAGATAAATGTGAGTAAATATTCAAGTGTAGGTCAAAGAAACTTCTATAGTGAAGATGGGGAAACAAACGAGAAAAACAATGTTGGTGTGAAAAAAATGCAATTCAGATGACATTGATAAATTTAAAGAAAAAAATACAAAAGATGTAGATAGCAAAATAGAACTGAGAGAGATGATATGGCAAGGAAAGGGAAACGAAGTAGTTGAAGAAGGACTTGAACTGGAAGAAATAAAGTTGTGCAGAAAGGATAAGAATTTAGTGGAGGATGAATAAGAGATCCATAAACAAAAGAAACAGTTTAAAAAGGAAAGGGAGGTTAATAATAAGAAGAAAAGGAAATGACATGAAAGTAGACACAGGAAAGAGGATGGGAGTGAAAAACATAACAAAAGGAGGAAAAAGCACAAGCATCATAGATCTTCATTTATTCAACAGAACTTCTTCATCTTATTCAATAGAATAGAACTTTCCTCATCAGATGCAACTGAGAGAAATGAAAAAAGGAAGAGAAAGCACAAATGGCGATAAGCTTCATCTTATTCAGCATAAAGTTCATCTAGATTGTTTTCATGTCTCGACAAATATGACATGTGCTGGAAGAAAGAGAAGCATAAGGGAGTTTCTAAGGCTAGTTTCCCTATTCCAAGTTTATGAGACTCATGGCCAGTTGAGCGAGGAACTGTTGTCATTTGTCCCTAAATTCTTAGCAAGTGTTTATTTCTGCATGTCATCAATTGATGCTAAAGTCTCAAAATTCTCAGCCTTAAACCCTTCATTTCTCCGAAGAAGAGATTTTTCATCTCCAATTTCCCACAAACGCTGAGAATTTGTGGCAACCGATGGGTAAAATGCGTAAATTAATGCTAAAATCCTCCACAAAACCCCTTCAAACTCTGGAATGCAAGTCCCAGCTTGAAATTCGAGATCAAACACTGACAACTGGGAAGAATTTGACCTTGGGGAATGAAAGGCATAGCCAGCTGCAACAGATAATTAAGATTTAGCGGGCACTACAATGCAATTCCGAGGCGAATGATTCTTCTTCTAAACATCTCAAATTTTTCACTAAAAACCTCCAGGATTTAGAGCTTCGAGCTTTTCCTCCTTGTCCTCGGCGTACAATCTCTCAGCATATACTATTAAAAGTGGGTGGTCATAACACTCCACAAAGCGGTTTCTCAAACCTCTTGACCATAATCCACATCTCACGCCCATTCTCACTGGGTTCATCGAGGCAGTACACAGTTCTTCAAGTTGCACTACATTCTTCCCTGAATGTTTTTCCATCTCCTCGCACATAAATATTACATTCGCTTACCTTAACAGAACGAGGGATAATAGTCATCGCCTGGGGATTACATTCGCCTACCTTAACTGAATGAGGGATAATAGTCATCGTGCAAGCAAGAAAATTTGTTGGTCGTGCACCACAAAAATAAATCAACATTATGAACACCCTCCTTCAGCGAGTGAAACAACAGGTGTATTGGCAGTTGCGGAAAACAGGGAGGCAAGTACAGACAATCCGCTTTTAAAGGAATACGGAGGTGCGGGAGCTGAGAGGATGCATCCACAACACAGTGAAAGAGTTTACCTTCATTGCTAGATCTCCGCCCTCCACCGTCGATGAGACCACCGCCACCAAGAGAGACTGGTGTCAACCTGAGAACCCGCTCTATGCCCGACGCCAGGTGTCAGCTTGAGAACCAAAGGGACAACGAAAGTCCCTTTCAAAGGAAGGCCTATCGGCCTAATTAAGCAACAACCAACTGAACTAAGCAAAAGTAGCTATGAAATATTTGTATTAAGGGTAAAAAGGATCACTGTAAACCTGGACTACATCAATGTAAATTAGCTATGGAATATTTGTATCAAGGGTAAAAAGGATCATTGTAAATCTAGATGACATCAATGTTTTGGTTGACAAAGCAATGTTTTGGTTGATAAAGCAACGGAAACAATTTCTAAAATTTTTGGAAAGCTTTAAGTTATCAAAGTTGCTGATTAAATTGGGGAAAATTATTAATTAAACCTTGGTACATAGAGTGTTGTGCTCCTCGTTAATGACGGTGTAGAAGGATAATCCAACGCTCCCCATGTGTTTCGTGCCATGTGCTTAAATCTAGCGATGTGTCTGTTTACTAACACCTGTGGGTTTTGGTGTAATGGCAATCGTGTCTCCAACAAGTGGTATTAGAGCCAAAGGTATCAAGTTTAAAACACACCTGGCTCGCATTAGGGGCGGGGGAGATTGTTGTGCTCCCCGTTAATAGCGGATGGCAGTGTAGAAGGATAATTCAATGCTCCCAGTGTACGCGGATAATCCAACGCTCATGGCGGTGTAGAAGGATAATCCAACACTCCTAGTGTACGCGGATAATCCAACGCTCCCAGTGTACACGGATAATCCAACTCTCCCAGTGTGTTTCGTGGCATGTGCTTAAATCTGGCGATGTGTCTATTTACTAACACTTGCGGGTTTTGATGTAATGTGGCATGTGCTTAAATCTAGCGATGTGTCTGTTTACTAACACTTGCAGGTTTTGATGTAATGGCAATCGTGACACTAACACAGAGTACCCTAAATTACAAATTAAAAATCAAATACAAAATTATGTCATATTTTTAAACCATCTGTAATAATAGCATCAGACATATAAATTAATAGGTTAAAAATTATGTATAAATTATAATTCCTAAAAATTATATCCTCTAATTTCAACAATCAAATGTATGTTGTGTATGTTATGTAAACCATTAGAACCAGCAACAGAGCAACAATGAGAGGGAGCCATATGCATAGACAAATGGAACAATGAGAGGGAGCCATATGCATAGACAAATGGAAATACCGTAGAGCCATTGAATTTGAGAGAGTTGACATAATGAGAAAGTGAAATTTATCCACCCATTGTGAAGGATAAGACAAGAAAATTTTGAAGCGCAGGAGACTGGTAATTCTCAAGAATTACCTTTTAACTTATTTCCAACTTAATTGCCCTGTGATAAGATTCCGGTTATTTTTTACGGTTCCAACAATTTCTCCGCTTAATACTCTAAAAACTTTGATTAAAATGTGAATGAATAGATATTTTCTAACATAAAATTTGTAAACTTTGGTTAAATTCCTCTGCTGACTCCAAAAATATGATTAAAATGTGAAATCATAGATATTTTCAACATAAAACTTTAGTTAAATTGTGATAAGGAGGAAAAAAAGTAGTCAAAAAAATGGTTTAATTTCCGGTCAATGACCGAGCGATTTCTATAGTCGTGCTACTTTGGTTAAATTTCTCCGCTGACTCCAAAAACTATGATTAAAACGTGAATAAATAGATATTTTCAACCTAAAACTTTTGGTTAAATTAGTCAAAAAGAGGTTTAATTTCCGGTCAATGACCGAGCCATTTCTATTGTCGTGCCTACTTTGGTTAAATTCCTCTGCTGACTCTAAAAACTATGATTAAAATGTGAATAAATAGATATTTTCAACATAAAACTTTGTTTAAATTGTGATAAGGAGGAAAAAAATTAGTAAAAAAATGGTTTAACTTCCGGTCAATAACCAAGCCATTTCTATAGTCGTGCAAGTCACGGAATAATAAGTACCGTTTGAATAATTTGAAATCAAATGCTATCATTAAATGAAATCCATTCACTTTCCTTTTGTACTTAATAATGGTTCATGTGTGTGTCTATATTTTTGTTTATTATATTTTATTATATGAAAGTTGATTATATTATTTCTAGAACTAAATTTAGATAAAAAATTAATCTTAAATTTAATTAAAAAAAATTTAATATATATATAAATAATATTCTCTTAAATCTGGGTGTTCGTGGGAGGATTGGCATTTCTCTTTAGCTTAGATGGCGGTCATTACCATGTGGCGCAAGTCTACCAACAAGTGGCAGCGTTGAACTTTAAATTCTCTTGTTGACACCCACAGGCCCCGTTCCTTGCTCTCTCGCTTGTCTAATTTGGAAATAAAAGACTAAGGAATATAGCCTCCAAGTAGTTTCTTCCCCTCATCATTCTCCTCATGGTTCCCTCTGCCTCCTCCTACTCCAACTCTGTGGCGTTGGTCTTCTACCACCCAATCATGAACAACGACAAACGCATGGGACAATGCCCTAACAAAGGCACGAGTCATTGATGTCCCCCCATAACCTTTGATGAAGCCTTTGTCACTGCCCTTTTCTACTATGGCATTCCAACTCCCATCAAAAGAGAGGTCCTCACTCTAGAGGAGGTCGAGACTCGTAGAGGTCGTCCAACGCTCTAGGCCCTTTGGAACCTCCTTAATCGCCAACTCAAGGAGAGTGCTCAGAAGCAAGAGAAAGCCACGGATGGATAACATAACTCTCTATCTTCCAAAGCCACTCTTTCTCCTCCCTCAAGCGTGTGGCCAAAGACCTCAAAATCAAACTCCCCCCAACATTTTGTCCCCCTCCTCTCCTATGCACTCCCCTCGAGTGGGTTCTTCTCCTCCACTTGTCACCAATGCTCTGATGGCCCTTCCCCCCTCCTTCAATACCACCGTCCCTCCCAACTGTGGACACTCCCCTCCCTTCACCTCCTCGTCCCACTCCCTATGGTTGTTACATCCTAGAGGAAATTTTGGTCAAATATGGCAACGTGACAGGCCACGACAGTGCTCAAGTTTAGTGTGGTTCCAGCATGACATCAATGCAGTTTCAATGTGGCAAGCACTAATCTCCGAGATACCATGGCGACCCATAGGTTGGTAAACTGCAGTCTAGTTTGGTTCATCAACGACTATCACATAGTTGTAATTTTGATTTGGTTCCTCATCATTTATTATTCACCTATACGTGACACAAAGACACTAAGCTTTTTGTTTTCAATTTTGATAACTATTAAGTCATGTGCAAACAATTTGAGCTCTAATTTCTCCTTCCAGAGACAAAAACTTTTAGCACTTATCTTTAGTTTGCTTGTACAAAAACACATAATACTCACATAGATGTAAATTATGTATTTTTTTGCCAATATTAATATCATGTGATAATATCATGTGAACCAGCTTACTCACCAAAAAAATATTTAATATTTATATATTTTTTAAATTAATCATAATTATTAATTTATAACTAAATATTTACTTAATTTAAAATATCAAATTCTAATATTTAATTAATTAATTTAAAACCTTTTATAAAAAGCCTATGCAATGAGGACTCTTAACTTATATTGGCTTTATATCAGCGTACAATCTAATTCTTGACTCGTGACGGATTATACCTTTTTTTTTCTTTGTTAGGCCGAAAATAATGATGACCTTTGTGAAAAAGGCATTAGTTCAAAATATTTATTATTCTCAGGTAAATTATAAGAAATAAGTAAATAACATCTTATTTAATCTAATCTAATTTAATTTAATGATATCACATATATTTTGATGATATATGATTTTTTTATTATTATTTTTTTTTAATTTGAAATATTTTTAATTATTTTATTTATTAGATATTGAATTATAGTTGGTTTTCATTTTTGGTTTGGTTTATTTAGGAATTTGGCTACACGAACTTTTAATTCTTTAAAAAGAAAAATTGTTTGGATGTTCGTTAATTCTTTAAAAATGAGAAATTGTTTGGATGGTCATAATTTGATAAAGTTTGAATATTTTTTTTTGTTATAGTCACAATTTGTTAGACTTAGTTAAGAGCGTGGATAATGAATAGTTACATTTTTCTATTACTAAATTATTGAGGGAGTTTTTATGCCACATATTAGGTGGCAATGTGAATTGTTTTCGTTGTCTTCGCTAATGCATTTTTTTTTATTTTTTTCGGTTCACTATTGTATTTTTGTGGTGATTTAGTTATGTTTTATTTTCCAACGATGTTTCCTTCTAAAATTTAAATCACAAGATTTCCTTCATCTTGTTGGATCTCAAGTTCAATATGTTTTGCCCATGATTATTTTCTATTTTTGATCACATAGTTGAAGTTTGACACAAGACGAACAGATTAGGGCAATGTTGACGGTGCTGGAAATCTGTCAACCAAGGGGATCTCCCTGATATGAAGTCCCAATTAGACCTCACACCATTTGGAGAAGGAGCCCCAATCGAAAATATGGTTGGTTTCTATTATCCTTAGGGATTTACCTTGGCTATCAATATCCTTAGGGATTTTCCTTGGCTGTCATTATTAACATAAAAGGTTATACAAACATTATTTGAAATAAGCAAGTCGATATTGTGAAGCATACAATTGCGACGTATATATGGTACTTTCACAACAAAGAGAAAGGGAGTGGGCCTCTAGAAGGAAAGTAATAGTATTATCCTAAAAGATACACACAAGAGCATTAGAGGATCATTAGTTAACTTGCGAAGTAGTCATTAGGGAAATTTTGAGGTCTAAAATGGGCCTCATAAGAAAAATGTAAAACCCAAATAAATTTTATAAGAACCAATAAGATTCAAGAACCATGGGGGATGATTCACCATTTTTGGAGTAAAAATGTAAAAAGATTATAAAATAATAAAATAATAAAACTATTTTTTCAATTTGTATTTTCAATTATCTCCCTAAGATTTTACTCAAATTTCGAGTAGGAGTACTCGTTGGATGAAAAATTTAATTCTTCATCCAAGGAGTACCCATGTTGCATACTTTCGATGGACCTTGCTACACAAAAAAAATTATCAATTTACTTTCTTCTTTCAACTAGGGTTTCTCTAAATTTATCTGTTCACTTTCTTCTTTCAACTAGGGTTTATCTTAATTTTATTTCTAGGGTTTATTAGTTCACTTTCTTCTTTCAACTAGGGTTTCTTTGAATTTGATTTCGTTTGATTTTTTACAAAAACAAAAAAAAAATTGATTTTGTTCCCCTTTAGTAAATTTCCAGAATTTCCACAAAAAACTTCAAACCCTATTCCAAATTTTCAGTTCCTTAAAAAAAAATCAGTTTGAGAATTCTACTCCTTTCGAGAATATATATAAAAAAATTATTTTCTTCAACCAAAGAAACCCTACTAAAAAATAAATTCTACATTTTTTTTTTCTATGAAAAAAAAAAATCCAATCCATTCAAACAATGGCTTTGTTTTCACCAAACCTTCAGATAGCAGGAAGTTCCTTTAGGAATGTGGTTTCAATCAAACGACTCTTCTATGTAGTTCTGCTCTTAGCCACACACACTCCCACTGCCTTTCTTAGCGACAGACAAGTCTACGCTTTTCTTGATGGAAGCGTTTACCTCCTTGACCACAGTTTCCTCAAGAGCTTGGGCTCTTCACTTAAACGGTAAATAGTTTCTTGGTTATTACAACTAATAGTGTGTCCCTCTTCCTCTTCACAGTGGTGGGAAGGGTCTATTCTAACATCTCATCATCCAATTCCCCAGTTTCTCTGGCGGCAGCAAACTATCTAACGGCTCTTAGCAATTGTGTGCCTTTCTTTAGTCAAAGTCGCAGTCCCACATGAATTTCTCACTTTAAATATTAAAAGAAAAATGATCGCTGCTTTCTTCATTCAAATCGGTAGTCTCTAAGACATTGGCTCAATGTCCAATTTGATGTGATACTCTCTCCCTCTAGACAAGTGGAAGAAACCCCATATTCTCCACAATGGGTTTTTTCCTTCTTCTCTGACGGCGGCATAGACTCTCAATCTCCTGATAGAACATCAAGGCAACACTTTGAGCGTCGAGCGGGTAGGCAAGTGTGCTTGGCCCTTAAAAAAAATTGAACTTCTTCAGCAAGTGGTTCTTGACTTTCTTCGCAATACTTCGCCTGTTGTTCGGACCACTTCTCTGATTTCCTCAGTAGGATTCAAGCTCTCGATTCTTTCTTTGCAACACGAACCTTTCTATTTCAGGGTGGACAGATGACCACAACCCTCATCTCTTTCACGACCACATCCCTCACACCTTGATCTGATACCACTTGTTGATTTTCAAAGTTATTAAGTATTCAATAATTGAACAAGAAAGACATAAAATAGAAAAAATTGAATCACACGTTTACACAAGTGATTTTATATGGTAAAACCTTGATAGTGTGTCAAGGAAACCGCCACGAGGCAAGGGATTGGAAATATTTATTAATCAAAGATGATTCTCCATGATACAAGCCTCTCGGGCAATCCCAATTAATATGGGCTTACTTTGTTACATAACTCCTTCTCATTATACAACTAACAGACTCGTAATAAATCAAATTTACCCATAATTACATTATTTACATTACTTTTTGTCACATTTCAACTGGATAATTGTTACAGAAATTTCCATGGAAGTTAAGCCAAATCTAAGGTAAGTAGATCACAAAGTTTTCACTGAAATCATGTGGAAGTGTATGGGAATTTTGTGATTTGAAATTATAGAATTAAAATTTGTGTTGGGACTAGGAATTGTAGCATATAAGTTCAAAAATAGAGTGAAGGTATGCCTGAGGTTTTTTAGTGTCCAATGTTGATCGTTGATGAAGGGTTACACTAAAGTTTGGACCACTTGAAATGAATTCGCAAATGTAAAGGAAATAAGAAAAGGTCGTCGAATTTCCAATGAGGAGCTGGGTGAATTCTTGTTTCCAAGACGTTTTCTAAATATCACAAACACGATATTGTTGTCAAGATTGAAAGGTGTAGTCACAAAGCTTGCCATTCTTGTATTTCTTGTGATTTTTCTAGAAATCATTGATGTGCCATATTTGCGGCCTATTAAGCTGACAGTTTCCAGTTATTAGAAACTATATGAATTTGTAGATTTTGTTGACGGGCATAAGAAGTTAATGATTGTGGCACTAACATCCCAATCATCATTTAGAAAGCTTGAATATGTTATAAAAATTTTCAAAAGAAGAGGATTTGATAAATATTAGAATGTGTATGTTGGCCATAAGAAAATTGTGTCACAGTGAATAATTGAAATGAAAAAACAAGAAACAACCATCAAAATAGTGACAAGAAAGAAGTAGAAGCTAGAATTTTATAGAATGAAGTAAATCCCTAGAAGAGGTGATATCAGTTAGACAACAAGGCTAGAGAAGAGTAGAAAATAAACCAGGAACTGTGACATAGAATCACCAACAGAGTTTAGTGTTGTAGAAAGAAGGAAAGGAGAAAAATGGAAGAATAGTTCTCAAAGGAGAAGTGAACAAGATGAGAATTGCAACAACCACACAACTAGGGAAGTTGAGGAGAAGGTGCACTCTGAAGAAAGAGTGTGAGAAAGGTCTTACTATAGAGGACCAAGGAAGAGGACAACTTCCAATAAGTAAAGTTGGGTAGAAGTTGTGAGACAATTCCGCAGAGAGTGTGGCGAGAATTGTCTAGAGGAAGAGAGAAAACCAAGAGGAGAACTTGGTTTTGGGTATCAAGCAGCAGGATTTTTACAAAGACAAGGAGAAAGGGTAGGTTTCAACTCACAAGTGAACAAGGGGGTTCTTGGAATGACTACAAACTATAGATCATGTGCCAAGAAATAACAACAAAAGAGAAAATAAAATTATGGCTGACAACTAGTGCTGATCTTTTCTTTATTTTCTTTCATTTTTTGCACCTTTTTCCAACCATCAAAATTTGATTCAACAAGAACCAAAATTAATTCTTGTCCCACGTATGGGAATTCCTTTTCAAAATATAAGCTCTCTGATACGTGCTCTTTTTGTGCCCCCAATTCCACCTAATTTCAGAGAGCCCTCAGGATCCATTCCTTTCTATTGAATGTTGATCGTTCCTAATTGAACCATAGTGTCCCCATTCAGTTTGTCTCCCCACTAGGATGTAACATTCATTTCTTCTTTTTTAGGTTGACTTTCCTTGTTATCTTCTTATTCATCCTCAGAAGGATGATGCTTTGAAAACTGCCACCCTTTTGGTCTATTAGACTATCTATTCTTCTTCTTATGATTCTTTTTTTCCTGTTCACATGAGTCTTGTAAATGACCTATTTGAAAGCGTACACATCATTCGAATGTCGTGTTCTTATAGTTAAGAAATTGTGACTAGTAGAAGTTATTGTGTTTCAAATTTATATGATCTAGGAGCCCTTTGCTAAGATAAATCTCCACACATATTCTGACATATGTGAAGAGGCCATTTTTTGTTCTTTTTGGATCTATTCTTTTTAGTTTTTCCAAATTCTTTTCCTATATCTTCAAGCACTTTATAATTCCAAAAAGGAATGGGGAGGTTTGAAAGCCTCACCCAAATTAACATAGTGGAGACCACCATAGCGTTGACATCAAACTTAGGGAACCATGGAGTAATGAATGGCCTCACTCTACTCCAGAAGTAAGGCCCTTCATTTAGAGCATAATCCAGATCCTTCTTTCTCTCAAATTGGACTATGAAAGAAACATTTGAGGAAAGCTATATGTCATAGCTCAGAATCCATAAGGATAAAATCCACTAAAATAAAGCTTTAGGTTTAGGCCATAAGCCATTGAATCTACAAATAACTTCTTTTGATTGAAGAATAGAGAAAATTGAAGATAATGTAGGGAGGTTTACATCCATGGTTGGAGCTTTCTCCATTTGTTCTTCAATATAGGCGCCTCAAATATTTTGGTTATGGTTTTTTGGAGTAGAAGTATTCCCTTGGATTGCATCTTTGAAAGAGACAAAGGTTCCTTTTGAAGCCCTAACTCCATTATCACCCCCACGCAACCTTAAGTTTATAAATAAAGTTGAGTTTTCTATAATACTATAATCTTTAAGTCGAAGGGGATATTACAGAACCTTCCCTTCAAATTGTAAACTCTGCAAATATGTAGGCATGCCTCCTCTTCCATGAATAAGCAGTTTGAGAGAAGAGATAGAAAATGTTTCTCTAACCCAAAACTCTAACGTTTTCATGTAGGTTTTTTTAATAAAAATTTGAAAAGAAAGCTTCAAATTATTCTTTGTGAGTGATTTTGGAGCCTTGAATTGAGGCAAAAGGAGAGAAGCCCCATGACGAGGTCCTCCAAAGCGTGCACATGCTCCATAACTCCCCCCTTCTTTGTTGTGTTTGATATATAGCATGCATGCAAGAATAAGAAAAATTGGATAAGGGCAGAAATAAATCTTGTTGAAAAAACACTCATTCTTTTGAACATAACCGCTACACACTTTTATTAAAAACGCAAAGATATGCAATGTTGGATATCATAATGGGGTTGATACCAACAGATAATATGCCCGCGAGCTCCCTTTGAGGTCAAACAAACCGTGAAGCCAGTGAGAGATACATCCCCTACATTTAGAGTCAATGGTTGAAACTAGACCATGAGCGAACAATGGCCTTGTTTCCTTTTTCCACTCCATGGCATGCACACTTTGATTGAAACAAAGCCATGAGCCATGACAGTGGCATGAAGAGAGTTAAAAATTGTGTAAGCATAGCCTCCATTATGCCTACAAATCAGTTTCAAATAGCTATTGATACTTAGTCTAACATTAAGAGTTCATAAGAATTCCTAAAATTCTTCACTTATTCTCACTAATATTTCATTTAGCAATTAAAAATAACATTAAATTTATTAAGAAATTAAATATTCTTTTATAATTTACTAAATAAATGTGAAATTATATTAAATAAAAAATCAATTAAAAATAAACTTTTTCAAAAAAAATATTTTAAACATTTTTAGTTTATTTTTTATTAAAATATTAAATAAAAATTTCAATAGTAAATTAATAAATGATCTAAGTTTAAGAAATTTTTTTATTTTAAATATTGTATCAAATATTAAATATAAAATATATAAAAAAATAAATACAATTTTTGTTAGGATATTTTTTGAAGAGAATAAAATTTATTGCAATGAAAAATTATAAAATATTAAATTATTATGTAATGTTTTTTGATGATGATGATGATTCATGTCCACTAAGACCAAATTTTGGTCTATCAGACCTAAAAAAAACAAATTATTTTGTTTGATTTAAGATTTTATTCTTATGCTCAAAAAACTTGAAGAGAAGCCTCCCGAGCTCACTATAATTTTGACATCGTAAAAGGCTAGGAAGGTTAGTATTGCAATAAATATTATGAAACTGAGATCTAATGTGGTTGTACGCGGGGAACTCTAAGAGGAAGTGATTTTCATCCTCGATGTTCATATTATCACACAGATGGCAGATTCTTTCCATCCATGGTGTTTTAGGAACTACTCAACAAGTCGTTTCACTATGGAGCTCATGAGAGTCCATTCTAATCTTGGCTATATTAATTTTCTTCTTTGAGCTAGTTAAAACCGAGAGATATTTTTGATCTTCTAAGGTGGGGTTGATGACCTCCTTATAATATATTAATTTTCTTTTAGCTGCTAAATCTTTCTCACACCAATTTTTCCTTTGAACTTAGAAGTAACAATTTTTTTTTTTTATGTTATTAATGTTTTGCAATGCAACATTCTTGTCGATCTCCCAATGCTTTAACCATGCCCTCGTGTCTTTATACCAGCCCCATTTGAGCCTTAGGTGTTTTTGGATGGAATTTAAAGCTAGCTTAGGAAGTCTATGGTCTCCTATGTTGTTGAGTTTGTGCTTGTACAACAAAACCCTAGTCATAGCTAGGCTCTCGACGAGGGAAAGACCCACTTCTATAACGAGAATATGATAGGGTGTATTGCTTTTAATTTTGAGGTTATACGTTATAAAACGCTTTTGAATTTGCTCAATATTTCTCCAGGATTCTTTAGAGATGCTGCAACTCCAAACCTCACATCCATATAAGATAACAAGGGTGACTAAAGTTTCAAAGAGGAACTTCTTTCTATCCCACATTACGAGGTTTATCGTTTTACAATTATTTTTAAGACCAAAATAAGCTTTCCACCCCCCATTAATCCTTTTCTCAATGATATAGTTCCAATTGAGCTTGTGATGAATATCAATTCCTAGGTACTTGTAACAAGACTCTTCCTCCAAGTTAATATTGTCATACATAAAATTAGTGTAAGTTTCCTTCTTGGATTTGATAATCATAACTTTTGTTTTGTCAGTGTTAACAATCATACCCATGGTAGAGCAGAAATCCTTAAGAAGTCTAAGTTGCTTATCAAGATCAGATGGGCACCTTGCGAGAAGAACAATATCATCAGCATAGAGAAGGAGGATGACTATCCTAGCTTAGATCATGCCAGCACAACCTGCTTCTTCTAAACAACCTTCTAGCTTGTCGATGTAAATACCAAATAGGGTAAGGGAGAGGGGGCAACCTTGTTTAACTCCGATATTACACTTAATATCGTTCGAACACCCCTCATTGCTCTTTAACTTGGAAATTGCATTCTCATATAACCTTATAGCGACAGCTCTCAACTCGAAAGGAACCTTTAGCTCTTCTAATCTATTCCATAGGTTGCTTCTAGGAACCATATCGAAAGCCTTTCTAAAGTCCACAAAGCAACAAAAGGGATTGGATTTATCATTGTGGCATTCCTCCACAATGATCCTAAGTGTAACGAGGTGGTTCCTTGTTGAGTGCTGCCTTCTAAAACCTGCTTGGCCTTTAGCCCGCTTACCTTCACTTTCAAGCCATATGCTCAACTTCTTTTCCAAAATAATACCATATAACTTGGCTAAGAGAGGGCTAATCATAATTGCTCGATAATTAGAAGGGTTATTTGTATCCCCACTTTTAAAAATAGAGATAATGAGGCTCTGAGTCCAAGGCTTAGGGAACCCTTGCTTGATCGTTTGATTGAAAAGCTTGTAGATGTGGGGGATGAGGACAAGACCTCCAATTTTTAAGATTTTTGCATGGTAACCTTCAATGTCCTTAGCTTTCCCATTTGCCAGGCATTTAACCCCAAAATAAATGTCTTATAATGACAAAACTTCTTTCGTTGTGAGTAGGGTTTTAAATTTGTCCATGACATTTGGAGATTCATAAAGCTTTTTAAGATAGGAATTCCAGTCGTGTAAGGAAATTTTATTATTATTTTTAGTTTTCCTAGTTAGAATCTGCCTCTAGAATTTCTTAGGAGCTACCTTAGAGAGGTGTAAGAGATTCTCTTGTCTTTTACGAATATAATGTCTTTTTTTTCCTTTTAGTTAGGGCTTTGTATATTTTTATCTTGCCAATTTTAAGAGATTCATCAACAGCTTCCTTAATTGCTCTCCTCACACTTTTACAATCTTTGTCATACCATGGGTTGGTTTTGTTAGTTCTTTTATTACTTGAAACTTCAATTGAGAACTTGTTAACAGAATATGAGAGGGTTGTAGTAAAATTATGATAGAGGTCTTCTATGTTAAACTAAGTATCAATAGCTATTTGAAATTGATTAAATAATAAAAAAAGATAATTATCAATAATTATTTATAAATATGATAACTTATCATCATTATAATAAAACTAGTGTCATAATAAAACCACTGTCATGTCTAAAAATTTTAAGCAATCTTATTAGGTAATAAAAGAAATCCTTCAAGTAAATGATTAGATTATAAAAACAAAAAATCCTTTAAATATATAATTAGCTTAATCCGAAAATGTCCCTCTACATAATTAATTTCAGCTTTTTCTCATTACTTACTCGAGAAGTTTAGATTTCTTGAAACTTAGATTAATAAACAAAAAATCATTTTCTTAAAATTCAAATTTAAACAAATAGACAAAATATCAAATTCATTATAACAAATTTATATTTAAAAAAAATTAAGTTTCTTAAAATTTAAAATAATAAACAAAAATCATTTTTTTTTTAATTTAGATTAATAAATCATACACTTTTATATTCATTATTTCTTTTTTATTTTTTTTTTAATTTCATATATTTTTAAAATTTCGTATATTTTAAAATTTCATATATGATTAGCAAAATATTGTTTTAATAAAACCAATTTCAAATATGGCAACATGATTCTCGAATATTTCTGTCCATAAAGGTTTCAGTACAACGTCTGTCTATGTTGATGAGACGGAAACCGGACCGGAGAAGTAAGCAGATTTTGGGAATTTATAATTAAGATTTTTTTCCAGAAGAAAATTCATATTTTTTATATTGATGAAAATATAAATTTACATATAGCGGTTTATAATATTGTAAACCCCAAAATATTAATATAGTTATGATCAGTTCATATCAAAGCAATATATAGCAAGCTGTAGAAAGGTTCCAAAAAGGTAGAGAGGTTCAAATACATTACATTGTAACCGGATGATCAAAATTTTCCAGAGAGCGGGCATAATAATGAAAAGGGAAACCTGTTAGCCCAGAAAGTCAAGGTATGCCTTGATGCTGAGCATGATAGACGATAAAGGCCTCCGGGAGCTGTTAAAGATGGATTCATTCCTCCACTTCCATATGGACCAACATACCAAAATAAACAAAGTGCGCCGAGAGTCTGTTTGAGCACACCACCAGAAAAAACCATCCTGTACAGAGGAAAAACCAAGGTAAGGAAAATCCAAGGAGAGGGAGAGTTCATACCAGATTTGTTGTGAAGCTTGACATTGGAAGAACAAATGGAAGTTTGTCTCTTCCGCTGATAAACACAAAGCGCAGTGACCTGGACCCTGCCATCCTTTCTTCTGAAGCACCTCCCATGAGAGATTTATGTTCCGTAAAAGGAGCCATGAAAAGAGAATCATCTTGAGAGGACATGCGACTTTCCAAAGAGAGAGTGGGAAAATCTGTTGGTTAGAGTGTACGGCCATATTGGAGAGAGCAACATATATGTCCTTAACACGAACAGGTGATGGAGCGAGAGGCAGATTACAGACCAGTTCATCTTTTGTCCCCGTGCGTCGTATAGCTAGTCCCTGCAAATTATGATGAACAAAATTCCACAATGGCCGAAATCGTGGGGGCAATGATAGATCCTCTTCTTCCTTCCATAGCAGAGATGTGTTAGACCAGGATTTAATCAATTTGTCCCATGAAAAGATACCTCTCGTGTGAAAGTAAGAAGCCAGAGTTGGAGGCAGAGGGGATGACAATCCATCTTTAATAGAGTCAAAACCAATGAAAATATTTGATCCGGATTGAATCTTTCACCGAAAGTTCCCCATAATGAAAGACTGGTTTTTTCGTAGACTGAGCCAGATGGCGGAACCTCTTTTGATCCCCAGAGAGTTCCTTCTATACCAGAATTCGATACTTTTGCCCTTTAGATATTTCCTGTTGATAAACAAGCTCCAAAGTCCATTGCCATATATGCCCCTGAGGAGAGTTTTGCAAAGGAGGGCATTTCCAATTGCCCGCATGTCCAGCAAGCCCCACCCTCCTGATTTTTTCGACTTTGCGATTGAATTTATCTTAAGCAGGTGAAATTTTGATTGGTAGGATTTCCCTCCCCAAAGAAAATTTGCTGCAAAAGTGTTCATTTTTTTTATAATAGGAGCAGGGAGAAAGAAAAGATGCGCCCAGAAAATCGCCAATTGTGACAAAACTTCCTGTACTAATATAAAACGGCCCGCCAAGGAGAGGAGCCTCGTCTCCCAATCAGAGATTCTCTTATAAAAACGGTCCAAGAGCCAAGACCAGTCCCCTTTTTTGTTCCCTGTTGGCTTAAGTGTGAAACCCAGATATTTAATCCCATTTTCAATCGACACAGCGTCAATACCAAACAGGGAAGCAATCCATGAGACCAGCTCCATGTCAGTCTCATTATGGTATAGTTTAGATTTTTCCTTGTTTATACAGATACCTGAGGTGGACTGAAACTTGGTAATGATGTTGAAAAGACACTGCCAAGAAGCCTTGCAGAGCATTGCAAAGATGAGAATATCATCCACAAAGAGATTGTGGGATAAGAAGAGGTCCTTGCAAATCTTGATCGGCTTGTAACTAAACCCAGAAGCTGCTTTGTTGAGATGTAAACTTAATGTGTTCATAACCAGAATGAAGAGCAACGGTGAGAGGGGACAACCCTGTCGGAGACCCCGCTCTGCTTTAAAGAAGGGTGATGGAGTACCATTGATGATGACCGAGAAATTAATATTTTCTACGCACGACATGATCCATTCTATTCCTTTCGTTCTTAAACCAATTTTCGCAAGCAAGATTCTGAAGAGACCCTAATCCACACAGTTGTAGGCTTTTTTCAGGTCTATCTTAAGAATGGCCGCCTTGATATTGTTTGTCCAGAGAGAGAAGAGACATTCCTAAGCCAGAGCCACAGCATCCCAGATATTCCGATCCTTCAAAAAAGCGTGCTGATCTCTTGAAATGAAGAGGTTAAACACCGGCTTCAACCTTTCCGCAATGACTTTAGTGTTAATTTTGAACAGAGAATTACATAGAGCGATCGGCCTGTAATCCCGGAAGGATGCAGATATTTGCTTTTTAGGAATTAGAGCGATAAGAGTGGAAGATAGAGCAGAGTGTATATTTCCGGACATGCGTGAAGCCTCCACCATATGCAATAGATCATGTTTGAACAAATCATAGAAATGCAAAAAGAATATGATGGGCCAGCCATCGGGGCCGGGGCTCTTGTCCTTTTTAGATGCTTTCATGGCAGCAAGGAGCTCTTCTTCTGAAACTGGTTTAATGAAGTTTTCATATGAGGATTCATCAAACATTTCAGGCATAAGCTCGGCTGCCCAGAACATATCATTTGCATTACTTTGATTCCTTTTGTACTGCTCCTGAAAAACCCGTGCAGCTTCGTTAGAGATTTCCTCCTGCGAGAAGAGAAAGCCACCGTTACCATCCTCCATCTTCCAAATCGAATTCCTCCTCCTTCTGGCATTAGCGAAATTGTGAAAAAATTTTGTGTTGCGATCCCCTTCCTTAAGCCACAACGCCCTACTTTTAAGCCTCCATGTGGCCTCTTCTTTGAGGAGGAGCACGTGCTTCCTTTTTTCCAGAGTCCTGATGAGGATCTTTTTTTCAAAAGACATATTGTGGAAGGAGGATGTTGTGATGGCATCCAATCCCTTTTGGATGTTTATGAGCTCTTCTTTATCCTGCTTAATTTTCTGTGTTTGCCAATCTTTTGCTGTCTTTTTAAGGCTTTGGATTTTCTCTCGAAAGGTTAAGAAAATCGCCGAAGCAGGCCCCTTTATCTCCATCCATTTTTTAGAGATTGCTTCGTTGAAGGATTTGTCCTCCAGAAAGATCCTGTTGAATTTGAAATAGTATTCCTTTCTGAATTGTAATGCTCTCCATTCGAGTACAATGGTCCTGTGGTCGGATGTGTACTCGTTTGCGATGGAGGAGAAAGGCATGCCCCATTTTTCGATCACATTTGCTTTAATAAGAAAATGGTCGATCCTTTTGGCAATATAAGCCTGCCTTGTTCTGCCATTTCCCATGTTGGCTTCAATTGTTCAGGCATTACATCCACAAGATTCCTGCTGAGAAACCCCATTCTGAGCTTGTCAGACAGTAGGTCTCTCTTCCTGCAATTGCCCCAACATTCGTCAGGACTAAGAGTAACATTTAGGTCCCCAGCCATCAACAGAGAGTCGATGTCTAAAATTTCTGAAGCAAACAACCTGTCCCAAAAGGGAGACCTGTTCCTACATGGGGCATAGACATTAAGGAGATTTAACAGGTGAGCATGACCTCTGACCAGTGCCGAAATCATGATCCCGGCACAACATTTGAAGGCTTTAGCTTTAATCCATGCGGGATCCCAAAGGACAGCTAGACCGCCAGATAAACCATTCGCCTCAGTGGAAACCATGAACCAAGACGGGAACATTTTCCTGAATAAAGTTATTGACACCCTGCTGGAATGCATGGTTTCTTGAATGAAAACAATTTTTGGACGAGCTTGAAAGAAAAAAATTTTAAGCGCCAGGAATTTATGGGGGGCGCCCAGACCCCTGATATTCATCGAGATAAGAAAGTTCATCTAGAAGACTCGCCAGCCATGCTTGCTCTAAGAGGCTGTGGGGCTTCGGAGTCCAGAATAGGCACTTCCACCAAGGATAGATTAGTAATACCAAAATCAGTAGCAATCGATCTGCCTCTGAAGTGTCTGCTGTCACCCTTTTTTTTCTTCCTTACAGTGATGTTCTTTGCAGAATTAGGACTGATGGAGGGGAGAAGGGGACGGGATGGTTTGTGAATGGTGAGTGGTTCAAACTCTAAAGGGTTCCTTTGTATGAAAAGGTCGATGTCACTGTCGAGATTATTGATAGGCGAGTCAAATGGAGAGTTAAAAGGGGTAGGCGCATTAGCCGGTTCTTTACCTTTTTTGGACCCAGTGAAGAGATGATGCGGGGGGCGAGCAGGGGAAGAAGGAGAGGAGGATATCTGTATTGTGTGAGAGCCAACCGTGAAATTCCTTTGATTCATGGCTGGAGGGGAGGGAACAGAATTCTCCACAAAGGATTCAGGAATGGGGGAGACGAGAGCTGCCTCAGATGGAAGAAGGGGAGAAACGTGAGGGGAAGCATTTCCTTTGGAGGGATCCTCGACTTGAAAGTCGGGGAAGCATTCCTGGATACCAAGATCCGCGGAGAGAGAGTCAGATCCCCGAGTCCATTCCTTTATGAAGGGGGACTTCTTATGCCTTCTGCTAATGTGAAACTTGCAGTCCTTGATGAGATGTCCCGTTCTATGACAACGTGAGCATCGAAAAGGGATGCCCCAAAAATCTAATCTCTCCCTAATATGCATACCATCCCAAATGATATCGATGTTATCTGGGTATGCGCCTTTGAACGGTTTCTCTATGAGAATCCACGCAACCCTCTTGTCCCGTTCACCCCTGCACCATGGATCAACATAAATGAACTTCCCGATCGAGTTCCCTATTTCTGAAAGAGTCTCAGAAGACCAAAGTTCCAAGGGCAGGTTAGGCAACTTGACCCAGATCATGCAATTTGTAGGCGTGTTCTTTAAAGGGTCAAAACCCATGTGCCACTTTGACAGAGAAAAGAAGCTTTTGCCAGCCACCCATGGTTTGCTGAGGATAATCTCTAGATCCGTCACTTTGAGGAAGTGAAAAGAAAACTAGTCTTTCATAAGACGTGAAATAATAGGGGTGTAGCCTATTATAGGGGACCATTTTTCCGTCAACCAATTCCTCATATCCGATTCCTTCATGTGCAGGAAATTCCATTTCCCGACAAGAGCAAACTTTTGTAAGCTGTCAATTCATTCCGCAAGGAAGACACTATTAACAGTGACCGCCTTCGGAGCAGGACCCGTTTTAATGGGATGGCAGTGAGCGTTATAAGGCTTATCACGTACTGGAAGGTCTCCTTTGTTGCTGATAGGCTCCCCAGGCATCAGGTGGGAGCGGATCCCTTCCTCTAGGGGAGACTGAGTGGCACTACTAGCAGGGAAAATTTTAAGAACCCCCCTAAATTTACATGTATAATAAATGGGAAAATCTCCATGGTATATAGGAAAAATGGAAGGAGATTTTATCAATAATATGATATGTAATATAATTTTTTGGCGAACCTCTCACCAGGCATCGCGAATATTTTACTCAATTATAAAATCTTGTGTTTATTGAATACACAAATGAAATCATTGCATTTCTTTAAAATATATTTTGAAATCAAATTACCGAAATTACATATCAATAATCTAGTGGGTGTAAGATAAAATTCACCCGTGCCATTCACAGAAAGCATGAGAAAAAACCTAATACTATATATAAAACCAAGAAAATTCAAATTCATCACTTCTAGGGACCTCATGACCACCCTGCCAATACACAAGTATGTTCCTATTTGCAATTAGAAAAACTACCCAAATTACAATATGTTTACTCCACTTCTAGGGACCTGGTAACCACCCTGCCAATACACAAGTATGTTCCCATTTGCAATTAGAAAAATTA
>APFE031209918.1:92503-117192 GCA_000404065.3 Pinus taeda
TATATTTTTATTAATTTACCATACTTCTTTTATAAATATGGTATTTGAGCCTTTGGCCCATAGAATTCACTTAAATAAAACATATTCTTGAAAATGGGTGAATGGATTCACTTAAATAACTATTCTTGAAAATGGGCGAATGGAAGATTGTAAATCCTAATTTCAAGGGCTAAATTTACCTTTTTTACCCCCTCCCTTAAAATAAGGTGGGCTATTTGAGGTGATTTGTAAAAATGTACTATGATACAAAATATTCGCCCACTAAAAATTTAAAACACCTTAATTTCGCCAAAGGGCGAACATTCGCCCCTAAAATCACCCCTAATTACCAGATAATACCATGTCCTCCACGGTAGTACGCCAGCTGTAGGGGGCGCTGTGGGCCCGTTCTGCTTCAATGGTGGCATTTATGAGTGCCAGGGTGGCGGAAGAGTCATTCCCATCCGACATGATGGAAGAAGATGACAACCGAAGGCCCCAGAAGGCCAAAAGCAATGAACGAGAGAGAAACAAATCCCGAAGAAGAATGAGACAGTTCACAAAACACCCGGATGGAAGGTTGTCCCTGACAGAAGAGAGTGGGCGGGTACAGCAACGATGCTAAAAAAGATATGATTCCAGAGACATAGATACGTCCAGAGAAGGTTCAGAAAAAACTACTAATATTTACGAGGAAAAAAGGATAAAAAACGACCCTCGGGTACAGGTCGAGTAGCCCAAAAAAGCCTATCACATAATGTGAGCTGCCGGCAGATTGACTTAGAAGCAAATGCTGACGCTGTCAAGCTTGAGGGATCCCAAAAGACTTAATGATCAGTAACGCCGGGAGAATTAAAACCTGTGAATCCGGGCAAGATACCAGAAAAATGCTGAAGATGCAGTCGGGAAAACCAGAGGATAGTGAGATGGATGCCACACCCAAAAACACAAGCTATGCCGAGGGCTGTGGATGGCAGTCAAAGCAGCATCAGTATACTCGGAAAATACACCACCATTGACCGATTTTGAATTGGATGTCTGAGCATGGACTGTAGATAAAAAACCGTGACTTAAAAATCCTAAGGAGGGGGATACACATGATTCCAGTGGTATAGATACAGGGATACGAAGACCAAGAATAGTTTACAGAAGCGTATGTTCCTATAAACCGTAATTAACCCATCAAGAGTCTCCCGACCACATAGGCAAGGAGCAGAACCATAAAAATAGTGAGCAAAAAGTTCAGAAGTCTAAAAATCTTAATGATAAGGAAAAACCATTCTGAAATGAGACTGTCCCTTGAAGACGAACCAGGGTGGTCATGGAAGACCATGACTGGAAAAACTATAACTAAAAACTAGACACAAGATCATAATGATGTTAAGACAGGAGAAGAAGTCGACATTGAATCTTTAACAGTTCCAAAAACATCCCAGAATTGCTAAACACCGAGAAACAAAACCTTTAAAACTGTTAAAAATAAAGAGAAGAACAAAATCTCACCTGAACTGGAGAGAAAGCCCACAACGTCAAAAGAGAGCCAAACATCATCAGAGGCAAGAGCATATTTCATAAATGACTTAGGGGGAGAGCAGCAAGAGGCGCAAGGAGGAGCCCAGTGCCCTTGCACTGGGAGCGTCGCCAAAGGAAACTGAATACTGTAGGGGAGACCAGATTAAAAAGCGTATGTTCTTGTGGCTATAGAGCTAGACGTGGCAGCGAGATAAGGGCATGCAGTGCATGAAGGCTGGCGAGATAGCACGTCGTGATACCCCGAAAAACGACAAAGGATGGAAAAGGAAGCTTACCCGAGAAACGCGGGGCCAACGAGAAACCCCATGGCTTCCTGTGATTGGTAGCTTAGGACGAGAAACTCACCGATAGGCTAACAATGGCGGCCCCTTCTCAGCGCGCTCCGACTCTCTCCGGCTCTCCGACTCAATAGCAATAAGATAGAAGTTTTTTTTAGTGTGATTTTTTTGGAATTTCAAATTTGACTATTGGCTTTTTGGTTTCCCTAAATTTAATGAAAGAATTTAGCTGTTATTTTATCATAAAAGACAAATTCTGCTAATTATCAGAAATCATTACTTAAATTCCGCAAATTGGATGAGGAATTTAATAAATTATATATTTTGTAATAATGTTTAACATTAATCTCATAGATGCTATTAAATTGCAATTTTGGGGAAATGAATCTTTCAACAGATTCATCAACAATTTCGCAAATCGAAACTTTATTTTAGTGTATAAAGAGACAAGCATGACAATATTATAAAGATATCAACCGTAGTATTGCAGATGGAGATTTATACTATATGCAACTTTTTTCTTTAAAATTCTGGTTTAGGTAAAGAATTGAGAAATTCTAGACTCTATGTTGGTGATAAATTGGGTCAAAGAGATTTATAGTTGTCATAACATGAGACCATTTTCATGTTTAAGGAGAATTCAATAATTAAACAAATAGTTTTTTAAGAAAAGCCTGAGATTAGATTCTAAAATGATCAACCTCTAGCGCAGTAGCTATTGTTTCACATCCCCACCAACACCGAGCACTAATAACCAATAATTTTTTCATGGAAAATCTTGTGATTCAACTAACTCTAGCCTACCTAAAAAAACGGGTACATTCAATCGCTGTGTGTGTGAGAGTGTGTCCTTTGATCCTAAGTTTTTTTTTGGAACTAGCTGAAGGTTGTAAAAGTTATTACTAGCACAACCAATTAGTAAAATGGGGCTGATATATGCCAAAACCATAAATTATAATTATAATTATTAATTAATAACTATATTAATATTATATTAATATTTTAAATTTAATTTAATAGAAATATAAATTAAAAAATATTAAAAAATTAATTAATAATTAATAATTAATAAATCCATTAATAATTAATTCATTTATTACAATATTAATTCATCTAATTAGTTAATAAATAACTAATAATAATAATTCACTAATTAATTAAATATTGTTTTATATATATATATATTAATAATATATAATTATATATATATATATATATATAATATAAAAATTATTTATTAAATAGTTAATAATATTATTAAAAAAATATAACTCAAGGATTTATATTTAACCCAAGGACTAATATTAGAAGCCTTATAAATAAAATTATACCCTTCGAATATGAACCTCTAGATTAATAAACCAAAGGGATTAATATTAGAAACCCAAGGAAATAATAAACCCAAGGGATTTATACTAAAACCCAAAGGGATTATAAACTGAAATAAATAATATTAAGCCCAAGGGATCAATATTATAAAATCAAGGTATCTAAATCCTAAAACAATCATGGTTTACTATGGTTGATCTTCATATTGAGACAATCTTTGTCACAATGCGACGTTGGACCACGGTTGACCATTATGGATTTCCATATGGAGACAATCTTTGTAACAAAGAGACATTGGACCATGGTTGATTTTCATATTGAGAAAATCTTTGTCACAATGTGACGTTGGACCATGGTTGACCATGATTATAAACCTAATGGATTTATATTAAACACAAATATTAATATTATAAGCCCTATGAATAATATTATACCCTAGGAATATGAACCCTTGAATTAATAAACCCAAGGGAATAATAAATCCAGTGGATCAATACTAAAAACCCAAGGGAATAATATTAAACCCAAGGGGAAAACATTATAAACCCAAGGTATATAAACCCTAAAATAACCATGGTTGACCATATTTTACCATGGTTGATTTTCATATTGAGCCAAGAGATTATAAACCCAAGGTGTATAAACCCTAAAATAAACATGGTTTACCATCGTTTGCCACTATTGATTTTCATAGTGACACAATCTTTGTCACAATGTGACATTCGATTATGGATGACCATGATTGATTTTCATATTAAGACAACCTTTGGCACAAAGTGGCATTGGACTATGGTTGGTCATGGTTGACCATGGTTGATTTTCATATTGAGACAACCTTTCTCGCAATGCGGCGTTGGACAATGGTTGACCATGGATGACCATGGTTGTCATAATGTGCCCTTGGAACAAGTAATTGATAAACCCAAGAGATATGAACCCTTATATTAATAAACCCAAGCGATTGATATTATAAATCGAAGGGATTATTTATAAAGCCCCAAGGGAATAATATCTAACACAATGAATTAATATTATAAACCCAAGGTATATAAACCCTAAGATAAATATTATAAACTCAAAGGAATAACTAACCTAAGGATTAATACTAAAAACCCAAGGGAATAATATTAAATCCAAGGGATAAATATTATAAATCCAAGTTATATAAACCATAAGATAAATATTATAAAACCTAAAATAGACATGGTTGACCATGGTTGACCATGATTGGCCATTGTTGATTTTCATATTGACACAATCTTTGTCACAATGCGACATTGGATTATGGTTGACCATGATTGATTTTCATATTGAAACAACCTTTGGCACAATGCGATGTTAGAAAATGGTCGGCCATGGTTGACCATGGTTGATTTTTATATTGGGAAAATCTTTATCACATTGCGACATTAGATCATGGTTGTCATAATTTGACATTGGATGAAGAGATTAATAAACCCAAGGGATATGAACCCTTAGATTGATTAAGCTTAGGGATTATTTCTAAAACCCTAAGGTATTAAAAACCCAAGGGAATCATATTAAACTGAAGGGATTAATATTATAAACACAAGGTATATAAACCTTAATTTATAAACCCAAGGGATTAATACTAAAATCCAAGAGATTACAAACCCAAGGGAATAATATTAAATCCAAAGGATAAATATTATAAATCCAAGGTATATAAACCCTAAAATAAACATGGTTGACCACGATTGATTTTCATATTAAAACAATCTTTGTCACAATGCAACATTGGACTATAGTTGACCATGATTGATTTTCATATTGAGACAGACAAAAGTTTACCTTGGAAAATGGTTAGTCATTGTTGAACATGGTTGATTTTCATAATGAGACAATATTTCTTAGAGTGTGATGTTGGAACATGGTTGACCACAACTAATTTTCATATTGAAACAATATTTGTCACAATGCAACATTGGACTATGGTTGACCATGATTTATTTTCATATTGAGACAACCTTTAGGAAAATGCAATGTTGGAAAATGGTTGGCCATGGTCAATTTTCATATTGTGACAATATTTGTCACAATGCAATGTTGGACCATGGTTGTCATAATGTGACATTGGAGCAAGAGACAATTTTTGTCACAATGTGACCATGGTTATTGACCATGATTGACCATTGTTGATATATATATTGAGACAATCTTTGAAACAATGTGACATTAAACATGGTTGGCCATGACTACTTTTAATATTGAGACGACCGTTGTCACAATGTGACATTGGTTGGTTTTCATATTGACAAAATCTTTATTGCAATGCGATGTTGTACCATGCTTGACCATGATTATAAACCCAATGGAGTACCCAAATATTAATATTATAAACCCTATGAATAATATTATAACCTAGGAATATGAACCCTTAGATTAATAAAACAAAGGAATTGATAGTATAAAACAAAGGGAATAATAAACTCAAACAAATAATTCTGAAACCCCAAGGTATTATAAACCCAAGGGAATACTATTAAACACAAGGGATTAATATTATAAACACAAGGTATATAAACCCTAAGGTCAATATTATAAAACCTAAAATAAACATGTTTGACTATGGTTGACCATGATTCATTATCATAGTAAGACAATCTTTTTCACAAAGCGATATTGGACCATGGTTGATCATGGTTCAACATGATTGATTTTGGTATCGATACAGTCTTTGCCACATTGCGACATTGTACCATGGTTTATTTTCATATTAAGAAAATATTTTTCATTAACGTTGGATCATGGTTGACCTTAATAATAAACCTAGTGGATTTATATTAAACCCAAGGATTTATATTATAAACCCTATGAATAATATTACAACCTAGGAAACTGAACCCTTAGAAACCCAAATCCAATGCAACGAATAATAGTATAAAACTCATGAATAATCTTATAGCTTAGGAATATGAACCCTTAGATTGAGAAACCCAAGGGAATAATTCTAAAACTTGAAGGTATGATAAACCCAAGGGAATAATATTAAACCCAAGGGATTAATATTATAAACCCAAGGTATATAAACCATAAGATAAACATTATAAACTTAAGAGAATAAATAAACATAAAGAATTAATACTAAAACCCCCAGGGATTATAAACCCAAGGAAATAATATTAAACCCAAGGGACAAATAGTATAAACCTAATGTATACTTACCCTATGATAAATTATAAACCCTAAAATAAATGTGGTTGACCATGGTCGACCACACCTGATTTTCATATTGACACAATCTTTATCACAATGAAGTGCTGGACTATGGTTGACCATGATTCATTTTCATATTGAGACAACCTTTGTCACAGTGCGACGTTGGACAATGGTTGGTCGCGGTTCATTTTCATATTGAGACAATCTTTGTCACAATGCGACATTGGACCATGGTTAACCATGGATGACCATGGTTGTAATAATATGATGTTGGACCAAGATACAATCTTTATCACAATGTGACCATGGTTGACCATGATTGACCATGGTTGATTTTCATATTGAGATAATCTTTATCACAATGTGACGTTGGAACATGGTTGATTTTCATATTGAGACAATCCTTGTCATGATGTGACATTGGACCATGTTTTACTATGGTTAAGAATAAATTATTTTAATATCGAAACAATATTTGTCATAATGCGACATTGGAGCATGATTGACCATGATTGGTTTTCATATTGGGACAATCTTTGTCATAATGTGACATTGGACCATCGTGGACCTTGATTGATTTTCATATTGAGAAAAGGTTATGATAAACCCTAAGAATAAATACTGAAAACCCATAGGAATAAGATTAAACCCAAGGGATTGATATCATAAACCCAGAGGATTAATACTAAAACCCCAAAGGATTATTAACCCAAGGGAATACTATTAAAACCAAGAGATTAATATTATAAACCCATGGTATGTAAACCCTAGGTATGTAAACCCTAAGATAAATATTATAAACCCTAAAATAAACATGGCTAACCATGGTTGATTTTCATATTGATACAATCCTTGTCGAAATGCGACATTGGACCATGCTTGACCATGATTGATTTTCAAATTGGGACAATCTTTGTCACAATGTCATGTTGGACGATGGTTGATTTTGATATTGAGGCAATATTTGTCACAATGTGACGTTGGACCATGGTTGACCATGGCTGACTACGGTTGACCATGATAGATTTTATAAAAATTGGTTGACCATGACTGATCATGATTGATCATGGTTGACCATGGTTGACCATGATTGATATTATAAACCCAAGGAGCTACTACTAAAGGCCCAAGGGTTTAATACTAAAATCCCAAGGGAATAATATTAAACCAAAGGGAATAATATAAATTCAAGGTATATAAGCCCTAAGATAAATATTATAAACCCTTAAATAAACATGGTTGGACATGGTTGACCATAGTTGACCATGCTTGATTTTCATATTGAGACAATCTTTGTCACGATGCAACATTGGTCCATGCTCTACCATGGTTGAATCCCTATATTAATAAGCCCAACAGAATGATATTATAAACCTAAGGGAATAATATAAACCTAAAGATAAATATCATAGACCCTTAAATAAACATGGTTGACCATGGTTTATTTCCATATTGAGACAATGTTTGTCACAATGTGACGTTGGACCGTGCTCGACCATGGTTGAAACCCTAGATTAATAAACCTAAGGGACTAATAAACCCAAGCGATTAATACTAAAACCCCGAGGGACTAATAAACCTAAGGGATTAATACGAAAACCCCAAGGGAATAATATTAAACCTAAGGGATTAATATTGTAAACCCAAGGTATATAAACCTTGGATTGTTGATTTTGATTATGGTGTAATACAAACCCCCGAAACATGATGTTGAGTTTGATTATGGTGTAACACAAACCCCCAAAACATGAATTCTCAGCCAAAGGAAGTCCAATCTTTTGACACCTCGAGGCCATCTAGAGGCCATGTCTCATGAATCATTTCACAAAATGGGAGATTAGTTGTGGCCTGTAAAACATGGGATATCAACTCATTTAACTCCCCACATGCCACAAAATACTTTCCATCAAAGGAAAATATTTAGTTCTATCTCACTACTATGCTTTTTAAACTATAATAAAATTATTTTTGATTTCCTTGATATATGTGCTGCCTCAAACTCAACCACAGGTATTTCCTTAATATTGCTCAAATTAAATTCCATTAAACTTTGTGCCTTCTCAGTATTTTCACTCGTTTCAGTCTCAACCAACTTAACTTCTCTGAAAATAACTAACATATCTTACTTACAAATCGATGCAATCCCACCTTATTAAAGACAAATAATAATATCGAAATTATTATAAACACTCAATTATTATTTGTTATAAATTTAGATATTAAATTATAATAATTTCACTTAAATATAGTAACTTTTTTCCCGTATTAAATTATGAATACGTGCTATATTTTGACACAACTGTACTCAACGCTTCTGTTCGCCTTCACAACCACCACACACAGAGATCACATTGTTCGAAATCAATTTGATACTGAAGACAAATATCAACACTTTTTTAAACTAAAGAACGATATAAATTAATGTTTTTAGTCCATTTTTTATAGCCATATGTGAAATATATGAATTTTTTATATTAAATGTTTAGAATCATATATAAAATTAGATAATATTTTATTATTTACACCTAAACGTATAAATTTTTTATATAATCATATATGAAATAATATAATGTTTTATTATTTACACCTAAACGTATAATAAAATATTTTTTGAGCTAATATATATCGCATGTTTAATTTTAAAATTAAATTATACAAAATGTATTGATATAAATTCAAAGAAGGAAATATCCATCCTGGTCCTTTCCGATAAATCCCAATCTCATCTACTATATGCAATTTGAACCACACGCCAATCTAAAACGTGAATGCTTCTGCAATCATCTTGACCGCGTTCATGGTTATCTGATTATTAAATATTCAGCTAATCAGCAATCAAGATAAAGATTCTTGTATTAATTTAGTAACATTCATTTCTTCTTTTTCAGGTTGAATTTCCTCGTTATCTTCTTTTTCATCCTCAGAAGTATGATGCTTTCAAAACTGCCACTCTTTTGATCTATTAGACTGTCTCTTCTTCTTCTTAGGATTCTTCTTTGCCTGTTCACATGAGTTTTGTAAATGACCTGTTTGGAAGCATACACATCGTCGGAATGTCGTGTTCTTATAACTAAGAACTTGTGACCAATGCAAGTTATTGTGTTTCAAATTTATATGATCTAGGATCCCTTTACTAAGATATATCTCCACACATATTCTGGCACATGTGAAGAGGCCATTTTCTATTCTTTCCAGATCTATTCTTTTGAATTTTTCCAAAGCCTTTTCCTATATCTTCAAGTACTTTATAACGCCAAAAAGGAAGGGGTAGGTTTGAAAGCCTCACCCAAATTGAAATACTGGAGACCACCATAGTGTTGGCATTAAACTCAGGGAACCATGGAGCAATAAATGGCCTCGCTCTACTCCAGAACTAAGGCCCTTCATTTAGAACATAATCCAGATCCTTCTTTGTCTCAAAATCGACTATGAAAAAACCCTTGAGAAAAGGTATATGTTACAGTTCATAATCCATAGGGAGAAAATCCACTAAAATAAAGCTTTAGGTTTAGGCCATAATCCATTGAATCTACAAATAACTTCTTTTGATTGAAGAACAAATAAAAGGGAAGATACATCAAGGAGGTTTACATCCATGGTTGGATCTTTCTCCATTTGTTCTACAATATAGGGGCCTCGAATATATTGGTTTTTATTTTTCGGGGTAGAGGTCTTCCTTTAGATCGCATCTTTGAAAGAGACAAAGGTTCCATTTGAAGCCATAACTCCATTACCACCCCCAAGAAGCCTTAAGTTTAGAATGAAAGTTGAGTTTCCTATAATAATATAATCTTTAAGTTGAAGGGGATATTGCAAACTCTTCCCATCAAATTGTAACTCTACATCTATGTAGACATGCCCCATCTTCCATGAATAAGCATATTGAGAGAAGAGAGAAAAGTTTTCTCTAACCCAAAACTCCGAGGTTTTCATGCATGTGTTTTTAATAAAAAAATTGAAAAGAAAGCTTTAGATTATTCATCGTTAGTGGCTTTGGAGCCTTGAACCGAGGCGAAATGAGAGAAACTTCATGACAAGGTCCTCCAAAGGGTTCACAGGCACCATAGTTACCTCCTTTGTTGTGTTCGATATAGAGCATGCATGCAAGACTAAGAAAAAATGGACATGGGCCGAAAGAAATCTCGTTGAAAAAACACTCATTCTTTTGAACATAACCACCACATGCTTTTATCAAAAAATGAAGAGATATGCAATGCATGAAATCAGAATGGGGTTGATACCAATACAGGAAGATGATACCAACAAATAATCTACTTGCGAGCTCCCTTTGAGGTCAAACAAATCGTGAAGCTAGTGAGAGATACATCCCCTACATTTAGAGTGAGCGGTTAAAACCAGACTATGAGCGAAAGATAGCCTTGTTTCCTTTTTCCACTCCATGGCATGAGTACTTTGATTGAAACAAAGGAAACAATGGCATGAAGAGAGTTAAAAACTTGTGTAACAATAGCCTCCATTATGCCTCCAAATTAGTTTCAAATAGCTATTAATACTTAGTTCAACATTAAAAGTTCATAAGAATTCCCCAAATTCTTCGCTTATTCTCACTAATATTTCATTTAACAATTAAGAATATGATTAGATCTTTTAAGAAATTAAATATTCTTTTATAATTACAAATGATGTGAAATTATATAAATAAAAATAGTTATTAAATAAATTTTAAAGCATTTTATAATTTTTATTAAAAAATTAAATAAAAGTTAAATATAGATTAATAATGATTTAAAGTATTTATTTTTCTAATTTAAAAATATTATATTCAAATAATTAAATATAAAAATTACTTTTAAAAATATAATTAAATAAAAATAATAAGGTTAATTTTTGAAAAATATAAAATTTATTAAATGAAAAATGATTAAATATAAATTATTATGTAATTTTTTTTCAATTAATTGATTAATTTAACATATATATAAAATAGGATTTGAATTACTCCCGTAGCTATTTTACACGAAGCAATATTTCAGCTCCATTTATATTATATATATATATATATACTATATATATTTATATATATATATATATAGATATATATATATATATATATATTGGGGGCTGCTACGGAACGACATGGGCCTGATCAGCATGGTTGAGAATGGGGTTAGATGGGTGTGGGGTTCTGTAGGCCGGCATCGGTCCTGCAATCCCCTAACACGCCTCAGTATTGGCTCCTCTAGCCTGCACTCACCATTAACTCTTCACACCTCTCGCTGGGAGGGTTTTTACTATTCCCTATTTCCTTTTTCCCTGTCGTTTTCACTGCCAAGGTTTTGTTTTGCAAAGAGAAGGGCTGTGAACAGGCAGGCTCCTATACCCTCCTCGTCGATTACCTGCCAGCTAGACCTATATAGGGTTCTGCCTCCGCTTTTCTTGCCCTCGAATGGTCCCGATCCTCCATTGCTATCGATGTCGGTTTTCTGACAGTTAGCTTGTTCCGAGGTGGTTTACCCTTCTTAGCAACTATCGTGATAGATCTAGACGATGTGGATTACTCGGACTCTCCACTGGTGGAAGGCTCCATCTGGAACTCCACGTTTGCGGCTTCAGGAGGTCTGTACAGTGAAAGCCTGTCCGCTAGCTTCGACGGTCTCCCTCAATCATCTGACCTTGTTCTCTCTGCTTCTATTCAGCCGAATGACCCCTCCTCCTAGATGCCCTTCGATGTGCCTTCCCCGGCCACCTTAGGGTTTCTCTCGGACTACTTACAATCCTCACCGAATGATGCAGGTCCCTCGGAGCCACCAGGTTTCTCATCTGCGCCTCTGCCTAGTGCCTTACTCGAAGTACTCCCTCCGATAGCTCCCCTCCCGCCCCTAGTCCCCCCTATTCCCTCTGGTAGTTTTAACTCAGTCCCCCCCTTCCCGAAGCTGTCCCCGATCTCCCCCCAAACCCTAACCCTCCTCCCCTGCCCGCTGCTCAGGAAGAGGCGAGGGTATCAAAAAACCCAAAGCATATGTCCTCCTGACCCCCGAAGAAACAAAGGTGTTTCAAGTCCAAGCCAACGGACATAATTCTCTGGCTTGAAGAAGATATTTAGTGGGGGGATGCGATGGATTATGCAAATATAGTTTTGGTAGGACGTATCAAAGGCATAAATTATACCGCGGACAGAGTGAAATCTTGGGCTACGGAGATTTGGGGACAGCATTTGGCGGACATCCCTTTCATCCAGACCTTCGTGCTGGGATGGTTTGCGTTGCGGTTTGCTAGGGCTGACCACACGAGCTGGGTTCTCTCATCATTTTGGCATTTCGAAAAAGCGTCGGTACTTCTCAAGAGGTGGATGCCACTCTTCGACTCGGAGACTGAACAAGTTGGGAAAGGGCCGGTGTGGATCAGGCTCCCGGGGCTGCCCCTTCAATACTGGTTAGAGGACATATTCTGGAAAATTGGGAACTCTCTGGCTATGTTCATGGAGTATGATAAGTCATACCTAACCACGGGAATGATGGCCTATGCTAGGATCCTGATGCACTTAGATACTAGAGGTGGTCTATAGGAATATATCATCATCCAATGGAGATCTTTTTTGAGAAAACAGTTGTTGGATTATGAAGGCATCCCCTAACACTGCAGGAGGTTTCATCATGTGGGTCATCTTTACAAGGACTATCCCCTCCTCAAGAAGAATAAACAAGATCTCCAAGTTCAGGATCATGACCCGGTGATCGAACAACCCCCTCCACAAGCTGCAGTGACTCAGATGGCAGAGCAAAACAAAAATTCGGACACAGTGGAGGTGCCGCTTGCACCTGCCTGAAGAAAAGAGGCAAGAACCCTATCAGGCCTCCCTCACCTCCTTTGATGCACTCCAAGGCAGCAAAAGGTAACGTCTTCTCCTCGAGTATGTCTCTAACCTCTAATGCCTCTGTTTCACATCTTTCTTCATCTTTGTTATCACTCTCCTTCCATTTTCCTCCCCTGATTTTGATCCCCTCCCCCCCTCCCTAAAGGCACCCAACCCTGCTGCTGATCCTCGACTCCTTCCCCTCCCTCATCGGACAGGTCATTCCTATATGACCTGCTCCCTCCTGATGCAGACTCCCATTTACACCTCATGCTCTCTCTCTTCCACCCCGATCCCCTCCCTCCTGCCTCCTTCCCCCTCGGTGAATTCCACGCCGAGGTATACTACCTGCTCCATTGCCAAGTAGAGAGAGTCGGATGCCATCGGGCTAGATGTTGCTCCTCCCTTCCTCTCCCCCAGACATGGAAGACGCAGACCATCCAACCTTAACAAAGCAAAAGAAAAAGCAGGTGATGAAGTCGTTCAAGTTAAACAACAAACCATTGAAAGGGTACTTAGAGTAAAAGACACCCTCCCCCACCTTCCTCCATGAAGCTTTTGTCTTTCAACTGCAGAGGGTTGGTTAGCCCCGATAAAAAGTTGGCCTTGAAGTGACTTTTACTATCTGAATTGGTTGATGTTATCCTGTTACAAAAAACTCTATGCAAGGCAGAATCAGTCGTCCCCCTTTTAAACTCATGGCTGTTAGGCTGGACCTTCCATGCCCTTGATATTTCGGGTCATTCCGGGGGGGTTGCAGTAGGATTTAAGAACAATTCCATAGTCCTGAAGAACATCTGGGGGGGTGGGGGGTTTTTGGGTGTGGATATCTACTCCAAGGACCTGGAGGATGAGATGAGGATCATCAATGTTTATGGACCCTGCCACAATAGGGAACCCTTCTGGTGAAGGCTCCTTATCTCTTCTCTCCTCCAAGATGATAATGTGATCCTAGGCGGGGACCTGAACTTCTCTCTGGGCTTCATGGAATCATGGGGACATATGGCGCAGATAGACCCATTATCTGAATTCTTCGAGGAACTGCTAGAGGATCACCACTGGATAGATATCCCTTCTGCCAAGATTCAGCACACCTGGAAAAACAACCGAACTGGCAGTCAAAGCCTGGCCAGGAGATTGGACTAATTTATTATTAAGGAGGCTTTCCACATCAACCATTCCTGGTCTAGACAATGGGTAGGCAGTGGGGGAATCTTGGACCATCAACCTATCTATTTGGAAGTGGGGATCTTAGCCCCCTTCAAATTCAACGCTACCTGGCTTCGGGAGACCTCCTACATCAAGCTCGTCTCAGATTTCTGGAAATCTCATCCAATCCCCGAGGAGGAGGACGCAGCAAAAGGTTTTGTCAAAAACCTCACTGAAATAAAGGGCTTATCAAGAGGTTGGGTGCATAAGAAAAGGGAACATGAATACGTAATCTTAAACCAAGACGAGCAGGCCATTGTAGAACTTGAAGCTCAGTCGGAAGGTACTTACATCTCTATGGAACAAAAAGAGCACTATGAACAATTAACCAAGCAGAGGACTCAAGTCCTCAAGGACAGAGAAGCAAGCTGGCGTCTAAGAAGCCGAGTGATCTAGCTCAAGGAGGGAGATGAAACACAAAGTTCTATCACTGCTTTGAAAATGGGCAGAAAGCCATCAACACCATCTGGGAGCTTCAAAATGATCAGGGGCACAGGTCCACACCTCCAGAGAGCTTGCTTCTTTGACCACCTCACACTTCAAGAACACATATATGGCCTCGAGGGAAGCCAACATGCTAGATATCATGAGAGTGGCTGAGCTCTTCCCCAAGTTTGTGGATGCAGGGGAATGGGAGGAGCTAATCAAGGAGGTAACGACTGGTCCGTTGAATTCTACCTAGCTTTCTTTGATATCTTGGGTCTAGATCTACTCAAGGTGGTTGAGCATTGTCGTCTTTGCGGAAAACTACCCCTGGCCATCAAATCCACGTTCATTGCCCTCATTCCCAAATCTGACAAGCCTACCTCATTTAATTACTTTCGTCCCATCTCACTGTGCAACTGCCTCTACAAGATCATAGCTAAAATCCTAGCTAACAGACTCATGCCCATTCTCTTGGCTCACATATCCCCTGAACAATTCGCTTTCCTTCAGCACCGCTAGATTCACGAAGCTATTGGAACTGCCCAAGAACTCCTTTACTTGGTGCACTGTAAGAACCCAAAAGGGATGATCTTAAAGGTGGACCTGTCCAAAGCCTTTGATAGAGAAAACTGGCTCTATATCCGCCTGCTCCTTACTCATCTGGGTTTCCCTTACATGTACATCAAATGGATCATGAGTTGTATAACCGATGTGTCATACAGTGTCCTCCTCAATGGAGCTCCCACTCCATTTTTCTCGGCCGAGAGGGGTCTTAGGTAGGGATACCCCCTCTCACCCCTAATATTCCTTCTCATCATGGAGGGGCTTAGCAGATTGATAGGGGCAGAACATAGAAGGGGTAGGATAATGGGGATAAAAATAATGGACAACTGCTTCCTTACCCACCTTCTGTTTGTGGATGATGTTCTCATATTCTTGAACGACAACATTGGTGACACCTCAGCCTTACAATATGTTTTTTACCTTTTCTAGAAGGCAATAGGCATGATCATTAACGTTCACAAATCTACCCTAACGGCAGTAGGTTGTTCTCATCTTGAAGTACAATTCACTCTTCGTCGCTTCCCCTTTACATCACAATCTCTGGAGGACTTGCTGAAATATTTAGGGTTTTGGCTGAAACCTTCGGGCTACTTGCAGATTAGACCTAGCTCATCTCTAAGGTGGAAAAGAGACTGAATACTTGGTACAACAGGTACCTCTCTTGAGCAGGTAGACTCACTCTCATAAAATCTGTGCTGGAAGTGACACTAGTATATTGGATGACTCTGGCTTGGATTCCAAAGAGAATTCTAGCTAGGTTACAAAAAATTTGCAGGAGGCTCCTTTGGAAAGGCAACAAGCAGGGTAATCTCTTCGCATGGGTAAAATGGGACACTATTGCAAGGCCCAAGAGATGGGGGCCTGGGGCATAAAAAGGTTGGATCTATTTGCCAAAGCATTGGATACAAAACTAGGATGGTAGCTAATTACCTCGCACAACCTTTGGACAAAAGTAGCTTATGAAAAGTACATATCCCCTGAGAATGCTATGGACTGGATTCGAAGGGATCATAGGGTAAGTGGCAGCGTGTCCATCATCTGGAAAGTAGTCCTGACCTCCCTCCCCCTTATTCGGGAAGGATTAAACAAGCAGATTCATCAGGGGAGCGCAATTCGTATAGGTGTGGATCCTTGGATCGGATGTGGGAATGCCCATAGGCTCCCAGCAGAGCTGATAGAACTACTAGTGGATTAGGGACTTTCTCATCTATCCCATATTGCACACTAGGCAAACACCACTCTTCTCCAGCAGGCCTGGAAGGCGGCCCACAATCTCCACATCCCAAGCATTGGCATCAGGCTTGGGAGGGCTTCACTAAGGCCCTCACACAAGCTCATATCAGGATAACGAAAGGGGAGGACGAGATAGTGTGGGCATAAGCAAAAAATGGGAGATACTCTCCCAAGGAAGGATACCTGAAACTCATGGAGAATGTCAAGCCAGAAAACGTATAGCAATGGCGGAAATCACTATGGAAGCTCAAAGCAGCCCCTAGAACGTGAATGCTTATGTGGACCATCCTTTTCAACAAAATCCCCACTGGCTCAAACTTGATGAAGCGATCCTTCCATGGGCCTTTTTGGTGTCACCTCTACAAGAACAATGAGGAAAACACATAACACTTATTCCTGCACTACCCTATTATCATTGAGCAATGGAACCTCATTATAGCATCCTCCCCCTCCCTCCAATGGTGGCAAGGGAGATCCATCATGGAGGCTTGGCTGGACTGGTTAGAGAGGCACAAGGGTAGAGACAAAAATTTGCCCCTCCTAATGTGCTGGGCGTTCTGGACAGCGAGGAACCGGGCCATTTTTTACCATAAGGACCCCCTATGGCTTTCCATCAAACCTCATATCCTTGCTGATTTTGACTCACTCCCTGAAGACACCTCTCAGACTCCCTCCAGGACCATCCAACTTGAACTCATAGATAAAACACACCCTTGGGCCTATTTTGATGGCTCAACCCAAGATGAGGGCTGCGGGGGTGGGGCATTCTTGACCTGAGGGAAGACCACTACTTTAAGATCCAAATGAACCTGGGAAGAGGCACAAATAACTTTGCTGAGCTACTCATGGCCAAACATCTCATTCACTTTGCCCTTGAGAAACACTGCTATCATCTCCAACTGTTTGGGGACTCCAAACTTGTATGCAATTGGCTCAATAGAACATCTCACTGCTCTGCTTTTACACTGAGACATATATTGGATGAGGCACTCAGCCTTACAGAATCTTTTGATAATTTTGTCTGTCATCACATTTACAGGGAGCGCAACACAGGGGCAGACTGCTTATCAAAAGAGGTAGCACTCAAGCAAGAAGAGGTCTGGTTGATTCAGAAAGAAGTTGATAGAACTTTCCATCAATATTACCACAGATAGTTTATAGATCTACATACACATCAAGAGACTTACCCACTCAGCCATCTCTTACACACTCCTGTTTTATATATTTTTTGGCTCATCACGGTTCTAGTCAGCTTCTGCTTTTATTTACATATACAGTGTTTATGGTTTCTACAAGCTTTTACAAGCTTTTTCAGAGATTTTTTGATAGTCAAATAGTACGGGCTGTTTCAAAGACTTATATATTTTTTTGTTGGTTCTGGAGATCAACGCGACCTCCCTGCGTGGAGAATACAGGCTTTCTTTTGGCACAGTCAACTACCTTGTCGATTATTATTAGTAACATAAATAAATTTATTATAATAATTTCACTTAAATATAGTAACATTTTTCGTATTAAATTATGAATACATGCTATATTTTGACACAACTGTACTCAATGCTTATGTTCACTTTCACAATCACGACACAGAGAGATCACATTGAGTGGGGAGCATAACTACCAAATTCGAAATCAATTTGATACTTAAGACAAATATCAACGCTTCTTTAAACAAAAGAATGATATCTGTATACAAATATCTTATATATTTTTAAAAATAAATGTTTTTAATTAAATTTTTATAACTATATGTGAAATCTATGAATTTTTTACATTAAATTTTATAATCATATATGAAATTTTAATAACTATATATGTGAAATCTAAAATATTTGTACATTGCATTTTATAATTATATATAATTATATAATATTTTTATTAGATATACTAAAGCTATAATAAAATACTTTTTGACAGGTTTAATTTTAAAATTAAATTATACGAAATGTATGGATATAAATTCAAAGAAAGAAATATCCATCCTTGTCCTTTCCCATAAATCCCAATCTCATCTACTACATGCAATTTGAACCACACGCCAATCTAAAACGTGAATGCTCCTGAAATATGTACAAAACATCTGCACCGATCATCATCGATCACCTACATCACTCCCTACTTTATGTGATTTGGTCCACAATCTCATCTAAAACTGTAATGCTTGTAAAATTTCTACACAACTTTTGTATCACTCATCATCTTGACCGAGTTCATGGTTATCTGATTATCAAATATTCAGCTAATCAACAATCAAGATAAAGATTCTTGATCGCTTTCATGGTTATCAGATTATTACATATCTAGCTAATCAGCAATCAAGATAAAAATATCTACATTAATTTTTACAACATTATAGATTAAATAATATAATATATAAATTATGAATCATCATTTTGATGGCATTTATGGTTATCAGATTCTCAAATATTCAACAAATCAGCGATCAAGATAATGATACCTATATTAATTTTAATATAAAATTCCATTAGATAACATAATATATAAACGAGAATTGAAAGTTGCAAGAGAACCGTTGTGAGATTATAAGAAAAAATTAGGAAAAAGTACAATAAATATAAATGACAATCACCACTTTACTACGAAGACTTCACGTTACTCTTGCTTGCCCAAAAGCAATGGCATTTAACATAAAATCCGTGAAGTCCTGTTAAATATTGTGTATTGGTTAATAAAATATAGTTTCATTATAGGGAAGTTCAGCAATGTTTAACAGATATTTTAAGTTACGATAATTTCCTCCTTTTTTTTTTATGGGATTTCAATAGAAGAACATAACATTAAAAATCAGTACACGTAACATATTTCCAGAATGCAACTATACATTATTGCAGTTTGCCATAAATTGCAACTCATCTACTCTATGCAATTCGCAGAACCTGCAATGCGATTTTAAAAGCAAATATCCATCGTTGCCCTTTCACATAAATTACAATGTCATATACTCCATGCAATTTGACCTGCAATATTATCAAAAACATCAATGCTTGTAAAATATTACAAAAATAATTCATCCGTCACCATTGGTCTGCTATATTAATCCTCACGTCACCATTGGTCTGCCGATATTATGTGAAGGGGAATAAAAGTTTTCAGAGAACGATTCTGAATTATAATATTGTGGTTGGGTGGAGGTGAAATTAATGCATGCTGCCATCCATCACTCCCCCTTCTGCCCAAAAAAATCAAACTCAAAGTTACAAATCTCCATTTGCTCTCCAAAATAGCGTGCAAAAAACAGGTTGAACCGTTGAAAGAAGCAAAGAACAGGGTTGAATATTGTTTTGAAATTAATGAAGAAATTTAATTTCTGGTTTGCAGAGGTTTGCAGTAGAATGCATTCTTTTAATTCGAGAGGTAGATTGCATGTAGAAAACATTGTTGGAAATGTACTGAGTTCCTGATTAAGTGATTATCGCCAAAATAGTGAGACCTGGGATCATTGTTACAGAGATTGCCATGGAAACTAAGCCAAATCTAAGGTAAGTGGATCACAGAGATTTCATTGAAATCATGTGCAAGGATATGGGAATTTCGTGATTTGAAATTCTCGAATTAAAATCTCCATTGGGACTAGGAATTGCAGCAGATAAGTTCCAAAACAGAGTGAAGGTATGCTTAAGGTTTGTTAGTTTCCAGTGTTGATCGTTGATGAAGGGTTACACTGAAGTTTAGACAGCCTGAAATGAATTGACAAATGTCAAGGCAATGAGAAAAGGTCGTTAAATTTCCAAAGAGGAGCGAGGTGCATTCTTGTTTCCAAGATGTTTTCTGAACATGAGAAACATGGTATTGCTGTCAGCGTTGAAAGGTGTAGTCTCATAGCTTGCCATTGTTGTATTTCTTGTGATTTTTTGTGATTTTTCTGGAAATCGTTGATGTGTGGGGGCCTATTAAATTCACAGTTTCCAGTTGTTAGAAACTATATGAATTTGTAGATTTTGGTGATGGACATAGGGAGTTAATGATTGTGTGGCACTAACAGTCCAGTCATCATTTAGAAAGTTTGAACATGTTATAAAAATTGACAAAAGAAGAGGATTTGATAAATATTGGAATGTGTATGCTGGCCATAAGATAATTGTGTCGTAGTGAACAGTTGAAATGAAAAAACAAGAAACAACTATGGAAATAGTGACAAGAAAGAAGGAGAAGCTAGAATTTTATAGAATGAAGTAAAGCCCTAGAAGAGGTGATGTTTGTTAGACAACAAGGTTAAATAAGAGTAGAAAATAAAGTAGGAACTGTAACAAAGAATTAGCAGCACAGGTTAGTGTTGTAGAAAGAAGGAAAGAAAGATAATGGAAGAATAGTTCTCAAAGGAGAATTGAACAAGATAGGAATTGCAACAGTCACATAACTAATGAAGTTGAGGAGAAGGTGCACTCCGAAGAAAGAGTGTGAGAAAGGTCTTACTACAGAGGACCAAGGAAGAGGACAGCTTCCAACGGAAAAATTTGGGTAGAAGTTGCGAGTTATTGTTTTTCACAGTTATTAAATATTCAATAATTGAACAAGAAAGCCATAAAATAGAAAAATTGAATCACACATTTACACAAGTGATTTTACATGGTAAAACTTTGATAGAGTGTCAAGGAAACCTCCACGGCGCAAGGGATTGGAAATCTTTATTAATCAAATATGATTCTCCATGATACAAGCCTCTCGGTCAATCCCAATTAATATGTTCTTACTCCATTACATAACTCATTATCATTATACAACTGACTAACCAATAATAAACCAAGTTTACCCATAATTACATTATTTACATTACTTTGTTGTCACATTTCAACAATCTCCACCTTGAAAACAATTTTCCTAATCCATTGTCCATGTCCATTCATCATCTCTTCTGCAAGCCAAGAGAAGCCAAACACCATCAAATCTTCTCTATTGTAGCTGGCTTCATGAATATGTCTACACAATTCGCCTGTGTATGGACCTTTTTGAGAGCTGCTTTACCACCATCGATTACATGTCTCACAAAATGATACCTTACATCAATGTGCTTGGTCTTGCTGTGATAAGCTGGATTTGTAGTCAAATGAGTAGCACTCTAACTATCACAGAATATATTCACTTTCTCCTACATTCTTCCAATTTCATCAAGTAGAACTTTCAACCAAATTGCTTCTTTACTGGCATCTGAAGTAGCTATATACTCTACTTTGGTAGTGGACAAAGCATCCGTTTCTTGAAGCTTTGACATCTAGTTAATTGCTCTACCTACAAGAGTAAAGACATAACCTATAGTAGATTTCCTATTGTCTAGATCACCCGCATAATCAAAATCCACATATTCACACACTGATCCTTCACTACCATTAAAGATGATGCAATAGTCACTTGTGCTTCTTAAATATCGAAGCACCCATTTCACTACTCGTCAATGTTCTTCCCTTGGATTTGTCATGAACCTGTTGACAACTCCAACTGCATGTGAAATTTCAGGCCTTGTAGATAGCATCACATACATTAAGTTTCCTACCGCATTTTCATATGGTACACGAGACATATACTTCTTTTCTTCATCAGTTCTAGAACTCAAAATCGAAGAAATTTTAAAATCAGAAGCTACTAGAACATTAACAAGTTTCACATTGTTCATATAAAACTTTTCGAGTATTTTTTCCACATACTTCTTTTGTGATAACCAAAGCTTTCCATTTTTCTTGTCTCTATGTATCTCCATGCCCAAGATTTGGCTTGCCACTCCAAGATCCTTCATAAGAAATGTCCTAAAGAGTTGAGCCTTTAACCTGTTGATCTCTTCCACGCTTTTGCTTGCAATAAACATATCCTCAACATACAAGATCAAGATAATGAATATGCCATTGAAACTCTTAAAATATACACAATGATCATACTCACTTCTAGTAAAGTTCTAGCACACCATGAAGAAGTCAAACTTCTTGTACCACTACCTGGGAGACTACCTCAGACCATATAAGGATTTCCTAAGCTTGCAAACTAATATTTTGTTGCAACCTTGTACAAAACCTTCTAGTTGTTCCATATAAATATCTTCATTCAAATCACCATATAGAAAGGTTATTTTAACATCTAACTATTCTAACTCAAGATCAAGTGACGCAGTTAGTACCAACACAGTATGATAGAAACCTATTTTTATGACCAGTGAAAAAATATCATGAAAGTCAATTCCTTCAACCTAAGAATACCCCTTTTATACCAACCTCGCCTTATACCTCTCGGTATTTCCCTCAACATTTTGCTTCAATTTGAAAATCCATTTGCATCTAATAACACTTCTCCCTTTAGGAAGTTCTACAAGATCCCAGATTTTGTTCTTGGATAAGGAATCCATTTCTTCATCCATATCCTTTTTCCACTTTTTTCTATCTGCATCATCCACTAATTCCTGATAACAAGAAGGTTCGCCATCTTTTGTAATTAATGCAAAATATGAAGCAAAATCTTCACACAATTTGGGTGTTCTTCTTTCCCTTGTAGACCTTCTTATAGTGATTGGTTGTTGAACTAGTTCTAGAACTTCAACAATTTCCTTTGTATCTTCTTCACCTTTTCCTTTAGAAGTCTCTCCTTCCTTTCGACTTTCTCAAAAAGGTCTAGTCTCCAACTGAATTTGCTGATTTTGCAATACCTGTTCTTGTTCAACTTTTTTTTTCATGTGATTTTAAAAGAAAAAATTCATTAAATGTTACATCTCTACTAATGGCTATCTTCCGTGAAGAAGGATACCACAACCTATTTCCTTTCACCATAGTCATACCTAATAAAAACATAACATTTCGATTTTGGATCTAATTTTGAGCGTTGATTTTTAGGAATAGTAGCATAGGAATTGTTAGGGTCCTATAATAATAGGATTCATAATTTTGAATTGGCTATGGTTAGTCTTGTAATATTGTACATACTTTTGCTTTCTACAAAATGTTTTCTATATTAAAAATTAAAAAATGTAAAGAGCGTATGTCCTAAAAGAATAATTAAGGGACAAAAAGAAAGAAAAAATGAAAAAAAAAAGTGAAAAATATGAACCCCAAAAAGAAATAAAAATAGATCATGAAAGTGTACAAATTCAAATGCCACTCCTTTTGCTTTACTTTATAAAATAAGATTGTGCGCAGCGTGTCAAAAATGACACAATCCATGATGGTCAAATAATTTAATCTTGACCCATTCATGCTTTAAATTTCATGTTGATAGATAGAGAATAAAGATCTAGCCAAACTGTTTAACCTTAGCAGATTAGTAGTTAGGTAGAGAATAATATTGAGTTCATCAGTTTAATCTGACCCATTGGAAGTTATAAGGTACTATATACCAATTGGGCCTTCAAAGATTCCGCTTCAGTCCTTAGCTCTCTGTTTGTCTCGCTCAGTGAACCTTTCTCGCTGGACATCAACTCAAGGTTAGCTTCTAGTTCTGCAAACCTGCTCAGCATTTTCTCCTTCTCCAAATTCCAAGCATCCTCTGCTATTTGGCTACTACTGGTGATTTGGTCAGTCTCTTTTTTGGCTGCTATAATCTGGGATAAAAGAACTTCCTTTTCACATTGTGCAGATTTAGCGGTTACCTCTAAGTCTGCAGATATCTCTTCAATTTTATCTTTCAACTGCAAAACAGTTGCCTCCAAATTCTTTCGATCAAGATTAACTGCTCTACACTCCTCTTCTTTCGTGGAAATTTCAGAATTCAATTGTTTCTCCGCGTCCTGCAGTTGTCTGTGTATTTGAGAAATGGCAGCTTCGCATTCGGCATCTTTCTTTGCAAGTTCTTTTCTCAATTCTTTCTCACCCTCCTTCCATTCTTCAGTCATTTTCCTTGTAGATTCAATTTCTAATCCTAATGCAGTGACATTTGTGGACAAAACAACTTTTTCTTCTCTTAAGCCAGTGATTTCTTTCATAAGGATTTGATTGAGGTTGGTCAACTTCGATACTTTATCATCTCCTTGCGTGGAAGAGGGATCATTTGCAGCTTTAGCTTGTGGTTGCTCGATGTGATCTTTCACTGCTTGAACCTTTTTCTTCTTGATATGTCCTTCTATGTCTAGAGTTTGAGGAGTGATAATTTCTTCCGATCCTTTACAAGATATGGTCGGATTCTTTTCTTGATGCTCGATGTGATCTTCTATC